>ML845112.1:17334-37071 GCA_009831015.1 Picea engelmannii
GTCTAATTTAATTGTTGCATACTTACTTGAAATTGTGGCTAAAGATACTTAGAATCATAGTCTAGCAATTGGATGTTATTGCATTCATTGAAGGCTTAATTCTTATGCTCAATTGCTATATTTCTAGGTTATTTTTCCTATTGTTGTTATAAAACATTAATTGTTGTTATACATTGTCTTACTACTGTAAATTTGCAGCATCAATTGGTTTTATTGATTATCTAGTGTCTAAGAGGTCATTATGAGCTATATAGCTTGGTAATTATCTATTTTATGCTTTGGATTGTTTATTGCCTCATACAAGTGAACCAATTACCGTGTTTTCCTCCTTACCTTTCCTAGACCTAGACCTAACATCTAAGTGACCAAGATAGGGGGTTGCAGGCTTGGCTAATATTGTTATTTGATCCCTTGAGGTCACTAGGGAAGCCTCCCTTGTGTTGGGCCTTCTTCCATCACTAAAACGAGGAAAGTATCTACTTAGTTGATAGTGGTAGAAACTCCCAATTGTTACATAGATTGGTATCTTGTGGAGGCTTTGCACAAGTACAAATCCTATGATAACAAGGCCTAAGTCCTAGGGATTAAAAGTCCTTATCCCCCTAGGGTTTAGTCTTGGCTAGTTCAAAAGTGTAAGGTTTATAAGGCCATCACTTTAGACCTTGACCTAGTTCACTTTAATCCTCAACTAGTCTTCCTTAAAGAAGGAGACGTCACTTAGGGTTTATAAGGCCATAAACTCTAGGTATTCTCTCTTGAATTCGATCCTAGGCATGTAAGGGCATAGTCCTAGGGCTCCAAATTCCACCTTCTTGGCTATCTAATTTATGGTGTTGCTTGACTCCATTGCCCAAAGAGAAAAATAGCACTAGTCTTTGGTTTACAAGTGTTTTCATTATCATATAAACTTTCTCTCTCATAAAACAACTTAATGATTAGATGCATAACCCCACTCACACACTAATTCTAAATCACCGCTTGGAAAACTAAGTATATTTATTGTTTCTATTATAAAAGGTTTACTACATCCATTAGGGCTTGACTAATTGTTGATAACTTACTTAATAATGTGGTCAAAGTTGCTTGGAATCATTGTCTAGCTATTGGGCCTTGTTCTACTCAACAAGGGCTACATTCTAAGATTTAATTTGTTATTTTTGAGGGATGATTTCTTGTTGTTGTTGAAAAACATTTCACTGGTATAACTTTGTTATTTATTGCTAATTAGATTGCAGTAGCCTTATTTTGTTGATAGCTAGTGTATGGGATCATTGTTTGCATATATAGACTTGGTAATTGATGAAAACACTCTCATATCTTCAATCAATCAATCAATTGTCTTGTCTCGTTACAGGTATCCCTCTGAATCTATCCTATCATCTCAAATGACCAAGATAGGGGGGCATAGGCTTAGCTAAATTTTCTATAGGATCCCTTGAGGCCACCGAGAAACCTCCCTTATGTTGGACCTCCATTCACCACTAAAATGAGGGAAGTATTTGTCTAGGTGACATTGACAATTACTTCTAATTGTTACACAAAATTGGCATCTTGTGATGGGCATTGCACAAGTACAAATCCTATAATAACAAGTACATTGATATTGGACTTGGTTTGTATACTCAAATGCAAAGAAAAACTTTCTTGGACATATTTCAGATGGATCTCTACAAAGCTAGAGGATGTCCATCTCTACACTTTAGTAGAAGTAAGATGTGTTAAGTGTATCTCATTTATACATTAAAATGAAGTGATTGAAGAAAATATCTCTTGGACATGTTTTCAATAACATATTTTAGATGGATCACTATAAAGATTGAGGATGGAGCTTCACACTTCATAAGTTGGATCTCTACCATAAAACATATTTTAGATGGATCACTATAAAGCTTGAGGATGGAGCTTCACACTTTATAAGTTGGATCTCTACCATACTTGAGGAAGGAACTCTGCACTTATGTATAAATAATATGTGTTTAGTGTGTCTCGGAGTGTCTCATTTATATATTAAAATGAAAAAAATAAAGAAACTAAAATTAATGATATAAAAAATGAGTGGATTATTATTTTAATATGCAGAGATACATACATATACATAAGTTTAGTTGGTTAGTTTTAATCAGTTTAATAAAAATGAATTCTTTACAGGTGAAGGATTATAGATACATAGCCCCAAGAATCTATTAAACCCCCAACCAAGGACATGTTGGGTGCATTACTCCTCACTATAATTTCTAATGTAAACAATAACATGCACACGTTTTTCATGATGTGAAATTCAAGGCAGGAATTCAACACATGTGGCAAATTTGAATTTCATAGGATCATGTTCATGTTTAATAAAACATATCCCACCCATATTTCATGTGTTATGTGTCATCTTTCATCCTATATGTCTGCTTTGGACTTATGCTCAGAGTAACCACGCTGGTGGTATGGAAAGCCTTCATAGGGTACAAAGACTAGTGGAACATTAGAGGTGTTGCCACTATCACTTAGATAATTCCTTCCTTCATTTTAGTGAAAGACAAGTCCAACACAAGGGAAGCTTCCCTACTAGCACCTAGGGTTCCTAAGGAAAGATAAGTCAAGTCCCAGGTCACCTATATGTAACTACCCAAATTACCACCAACAAATTATGACATGTGAGTTATAGATTAGGTGGGTAAGCAAAGTAAATTTCAGATTTAGGGTTTTCGCACTTTAGGGTTGTTTTAGAGGGCTTATCACGTGGTTATCTAATGTAAAATTATCCCCAAATAGTACAAATATGAAAATTACTAAAGGTGTTGAAAGGTGTTGTCATTGATGTCAAAGTTAGTCATTGGTGATCAACATGAAGAAGCCTATGGGTTTACTTGAAGGAGTCTCCAAAGTGATCCCCTTATCGCATAGCTTTAAGCATGGACCTCATGGGAAGAGGATTTGAAGAATCCCACAAGAATACCTAGAGGTGTGGTCAAGAATCCCCTACATTCAAGTGAATAAGTCTAGAGATGTCCAAGATCAAGATTGCAAGATGGAGATTGTTGAAAGTATTATTTGTGGTCAATTTAGATACCCTATCTTTGAGGGAATTTTTACCCTACATTAATAACTCAAATGGAAGCACAATTTACATGGTTGGAAATATTATTTTGATACCTTTCCAATGGTATATGGAAGTCCCTCTAACTCCCTAGGAATGAAGAGATATAAATTTTTTCGTCTAACAACCCAGCCATAAAATTGAGGTTGACTCAGCTAATTTTTGGGGGACAAAATTACTATAAATATAGGATAGAATTTCGCATTTTTTGAGCAACAAAGCAAGATATCAAGTCTGAGGTGCACACAAGGTGTTTGGGGTGTCTTTTGGTGTGCAAGAGAAGTCTAAGGGATTCTCTTAAGGTCTTTCTCATTCTTAAGGTATGTTATAAGGTTGTGATGTTGTCGTATGATCTGCTATGAAGTTGTGATGTTGTTGTGATGTTTTCGTGATGTTGTTTGGGTTTATATGTGGACCTAGAATCTATATGTGGACCCAATTTGTGAGGCTCATATTTTGGATATTTTGGCACATGATTTGAGGCATATCCTTGGAGATCTTGGCACATGTTTTTATGTGGTTGTTGGGTTTTATATGTGGACCTAGGATCTCTATGTGGACCTAATTTGATGATGATGATGATGTATCAATGATAGTGACAGTGACAGTGACAGTGACAGAGATAGTTTGATTCTTTTATATACATTTTTGAGGGTGGAAGGAAGGGGCAAGGAAAGGGGGTTGGAGCTTCCGTCCAGTTGAAACTGGAGAATCTAGGGATTTGTAGCTCTTCAAGTTGGTGTCTGTAAATCAAGGGATTGGTGCCACCTTCCAGTTGGAGCTAGAGAATATTGGAAGTTGTAGCTTCCTATTAATGTAATATGTTATTATATAAGAAAAACAGTTTTTGGTTTTCTTCCATTTGGATTTCCACGTAAATCTATTGTGCACTGTGTATTTGTTCTTCTTCTCTTTACTGTATATTGGGATGCATTTATTTGATTGAAAAGTTAAAGTTTTTAAAAAGGTGCTAAATTGTAATTGATATTGATTCACCCCCTTTCTTAGTATCAACAAAATGCTATTGTAAAATTCACATAAAAGATAAGAAATTACATAAGTAAACTAGTTATAACAACAATATATTTCAACTAGTTAAGTAGATTGTAAGCAAGCAAAATTTAGGGCTAAAATAAGGAATAAAAGAAGGGTTTATATAAATTATTAATTCAGAAAATTCAAGAGCATATAACAACCAATAAAAGCAAGAGGTCCATCCCTAAAATTGTTTTCATATAAACCAACTAGGCCAATTTTCTAAGAAAGATGATTTTAAGTCAAACACATTCAATAAAACCCTAGGATTTTAGGTCAAAAATATACATTGCATTTGTTGGTTTCAGTGTTGAAACTATACACCCTAGTTATTTTGAGGGAGGAATCACTTTAGATTTATCCATTGGGTTCATTCTTCACAGTCCTAGTTCATGCTTTGAGCTTCCATCAACATTTAGTTGAGTTTTCAGAGGGGGGCGACAAGTTTGTCAAAGAAGAGAAGTCAACTTGCTCCAAAGGCTGAGACAATTACCCTAGGGGAGAATCTTACTTTCTGTGGAAATTTTTTGAGAGTTTGGGCACTTATTTCTTTGTTGGGTGCCATCTTTGTGGAAAGGACTGAGCTTGGGTGGTTTTCCTTCAGCCTGAATGCATATATCACTCGTTGGGAGCAATATCTCATGACTAGGGCCGAGTTTCTTTGAGGAAATCGTGCCCTTGTTGAAAGGGAAAAGAAACACGTTGTTGCAACTTGATGGGGACAATTTTTATGGGAACATTGTGAAGCAAGGCCGAGTTAGGAGCTTGAGGAATTGTCTACTTATTTGTTGGGCGATTTCTGAATCATATGGTCGAGTTCTGAGCCTATCCTATTCATTCTGAGCTTAATCCTCTTTGCAGGATGTGTACAGGAGTATCTACTCGCTGACATCTGTTCTGGGATGATTACATCCCATTCTAGGAATATGTTACTTAAGGAGATTGTGGGGTTTCATCTTCAAACCCGATTTACTTTGTTATAATACTGCTGCAAGTTATCTTACCCTATAGGATTGTCGACTCATTGAATATTGTTTTTGATATAATTATGTCCTACACACCTGATAACATATATTTCGAAGAACATCTACATATCTTACATCCCAGGTTCTTCTATTCTATCCTTGATGTGTATTGTTGTTATTGTTACAAGTGTATTCTCATCCATTTGAACTAATAAAGTGCAGCAACAATTTTGGACCGTGTTAACATTTATTTTGGGTTCATAGAATATCTAAATCAGTCTATATTATCTGGTAATACAATCACATACAAATTGTTTGTTATATCATCCAAACCACCAAATTAGCAAAAACACTAAATAAGTTTGTGGGGATAGTATTGAACTCAATAGAATACCAAAGGGGTATCTTACAGTGGTATCAAAGCATGTTCCTCTGCAATTGTGGGCTTTGAGAGGAACTTATAATCACATTTGTGAGACCAGAAGACGAGTAGAACATTACCTACAGAAGACATAGAGGAAGAACACCAGATCCCCCTGTGTGGGAAGAATAAGAAGTGGTTAGAGAATAAGAAATAGGAGAGGCATCACCATCTATCACACTTAAGGGAAAAGAAACTATGGGGGAAGAAGATAATGCCAGGATCAACAATCTGTTTAATATTTTTAATGATTTGGCCAAGGGTCAAAAGGTCATGATGGATCTTATGGGGCAACTAGCTAAGAGTTCCTTGGAGGGCCCAATGAAGCAGAATTAGAATGGTGATGGGGGCTCAAACAATGGAGAGGGTATCCATTCATGCACCACCATGTAGAGCCACCCCCACTTGTACACCAAATCCCCCAAACCCACTATGCCTCAATTTTTGGGGAATGATGTCATAGGTCCATTGATGTAGGTTGATCAGGATCACCCCTATAGGGCATATTTGGAGGAGTACAGGAGGTTGGGAGATGATTTCCACTCAACCATGCCTTTTGCAGAGTTCTACAATATGAAAAGCAGAAACTGACCGAGAGGGCCCATGAGGGCCATGACACAAAATTTTGAGTTGCAACGTACCCTTGGGAAGGTCACCATTCCCAACTTTGACGGGAGCTCTAAATGCTCTGTGAGATCATGGGTGCAAAAGCTTGACACTTACTTCTAGATGCACCAGATGACATAGACAGATGCCATTAAGTTGGCCACCTTTCACTTGGATGGTGAGGCCCATGAGTGGTGGTACCATGGGTTAGTCACCTTGGGACATGTCAGGGTCACTTCCTACCTGGACTTCACACAGAGGCTCATCGAGATATTTGACAGGAAGGATCCAGAGCTTCACTTCAGAGAGATGGCTCAACTGAAGCAGACAGGTATCCCAAAGTATTATATATATGAGTTTCAAAGGGTTGTTGTAATGGTGATAGACATTTCAGAGGCCTATTTGGTGATGTTGTTTGTTGAGGGGATAGCGGAGCCTCTACGAGGATGGGTCAAGGTTTACAAGCTTACCTCTTTATAGGATGTAGTCATCAGAGCTCGTGACATGCATGATGCAGTACCTAAAAGTTGGTTTTCTCCCAAAACCACTTTTACCTCGAAGAATAAGGAGACCAGACCACCTCAAAGAGATTGGGCTAGAAAGACAAAACTGGATGAAGAGACCATGAGAGAATTGACGAAAAATAAATTGTGTTTCAGTTGTCATGAAGCATGGGCACTAGGACACATATGTGTCGGGAAGGACAAAATGGGTAAGGCCCATTACATTGATGTATACTCTGACATTAATAGTGATGAGGATGAGGAGGTGGAGCAGGCATAGGACTAGGGACATACAACATCAGGAGAGGAGTCTTCACAGGCTGGGTCTAAGGGCTCAGTCATGGCCTCAATGTCAGGATTTTCGAGGTATCATACCTTCAGGGTGAGAGGTGTCCTACAGGGGCACAAGGTGACAGTCTTGAATGATGGGGGAGCAACCCATAACTTCATTGACGCTAACATGGTAGAGAGGAGAGGAATTACGATAGAAGAATTCGATGGGTTCACAGTAGTCATACTAGAAGGCCACCAGATGAGTTGCGCCAAGTGGATTCCCAAGCTCACAATAACCATGGAAAACAACTCAATGACAGATGATTTCTTCGTGGTGGACGTACCAAACACCAATGTAGTGTTGGGCGTTCCATGGCTTTACTCTATTGGGAGATACACTACTGATCAAAGGACCATGGAGATGGAGTTCATAGGCCCAGATGGCAAGAAAGTGGTTCTACGAGCCATGCACCAGTACCCATCGAAGATTGTGTCATCGCACAACATGGAGGAAGTCATGAGGCATGGTGATATAGAGTGGGATGTAGAGTGTTTTATTTCTGACAGAGAGCCACCAGACTATCTGCAGCAGCTTCTAGAGGACTTACGTGTATTAGTCTGCAAACATCATAAGGTATTTAGTGACATTCCTCCAAGCATTCCACCTAATAGAGGTTTTGAGCATATCATAGAGTTAGAAGAGGGGGTCCAAGAATTTATCAGAAATCCCTATCGGAACCCTAAAGTTTACAAGGACGAGATTGAAAAAACCATCAAAGAATTGTTGAAAATGGGCCATATCCGCCCTAGTTCCATCTCGTTTGCCTCTTTTTGTCTTGGTAAAGAAGAAGGACGGTACTCTGCGGATTTGTATTGACTATAGGGCTCTAAACAATAAAACGATTAACAATCGATACCCCATACTCAGGATCTATGAATTAATGGGTGAGCTCAGGGGAGCTAAATTTTTCTCAAAGATTGATCTTTGATTAGGGTACCATCAAATTAAGGTATGAGAGCAGGACGTACCTAAGACAACCTTTTGATACCACTATGGGAATTACAATTTTTTGGTCATGTCATTAGGGCTAACTAACGCCCCTGCCACTTTCCAATCGTGCATGAATCATGTGTTCAATAAGAAACTAAGAAAGTTCTTATTGGTCTTCTTTGACGACATCCTCATATACAACAAAACATGGGAAGACCATCTGCAGCGTCTTGATGAAGTACTTGGTTTTATAGAGAGTCAACAATTGTATGCAAAGGAATCCAAGTATGATTTTGGTATGATAGAGATGCTCTACTTGGGGCACGTGATTGGGGAAAATAGGGTATAGGTTCACCAAGAAAATATCAGGGCGATCATTGAGTGGCCAACTCCTAGGAATGTCACAGAACTAAAGAGTTTCCTTGGTCTCTTCACTTACTACATGAAATTTGTTAAAGGATTCTCACAATTGACAACACCACTGACCAATATCACCAAAAAGGGGGCTTTCGTTTGGATAAAGGAGGCCCAGGAGACATTCGAGAAAATGAAGCAGGTGATGATTTCATGCCCTATTTTATCACTCCCTGATTTCACTCAGCCCTTTGTCTTGGAGTGTGATTCTTTGGGAATTGGGATAGGAGTTGTATTGATGCAAAGAGGTCACCCAATCGCATTTGAGAGCTGCAAAATCCAAGAGTATGAGAGGCATTACTCCATATATGAAAAAGAGATGTTGGCCATAATGCATGCTTTGGCCAAATTCTGGCAATACTTGGTGGGAAATAGGTTCAGGTTAAACACTGATCATAATAGCTTGAAGTTTCTCATGGAGAAAAAGGAGCTGAGCGAGCGACAACAAAAATGGATTAGTAAAATCCAAGCCTACAATTTTGAAATTGAGTATGTGAAAGGAAAAAATAATGTGGTTTTCAACGCCCTATCTATGATACCCACTCTCTCTCATGGAGATTTCAGCAGAATGGAAGGCACTTCTATTGGTAGATTACTCCAAAAACAAGTTTGATTGTGAGATACTTTATGGTCAGGTCTTCGATGAAAGGTATAGGGTTATTGACGACATCATATATTATAAGGACCAGATCTACTTAGTACCAGAATCCTAGTTGAAAGAAAAAATTCTACAGGCTATGCATAATTCTCCCTTGGTAGGTCATCCAAGATACCTGAAGACTTATATACATATTCAAGAGAGGTTCGCTTGGAAGGGTTTCAAGATTGATGTATTGAGGTTTATACTGGAGTGCCAAATATGTCATCAGAATAAGGCGGAACATACCCATCCAACAGGATTTTTCCAACCGCTTCCCATCCTTGGAAAAAAATGGGAAAGCATTTCTATGGATTTTATTACAGGGCTACCTCACATTCAAGGGAAGGATTGTATATACTTGGTGGTTGACAGGCTTACTAAATTCGCCCATTTCTTTTCCATATCGTCCAAATTCTCTGCATCATAGGTAGCAGAATTGTTCTTCAGAGAGGTATTTCAGCTGCATGGACTGCCCAAGACAATTGTCAGTGATCGAGACAACAGATTCATGGGGGGTTTCTAGTAGGAGTTGTTCAAACTCCTAGGGACGGAATTAAGGCCCAGTACTAGTTACCACCCTTAGACTGATGGGAAAACCGAAATTGTGAACAATTGGCTCAAGGGGTATTTGAGAAATTATGTATCAGGGCAACAAAAGACATGGATCAAATGGATGCACTTGGGTGAGCATTACTCTAACACCACCTATCACATGTCGATAGGGATGATACCTTTCAAATCTTTGTGTGGTTATGACACCACCACCTTTGTGGACCAAGAATTTGGGGACAGTCGGACACCCAAAGCCAAATACTGGATTCGGGAGAGTCACGACATCCTACGAACTCTCAAAGATAACCTGCAAACAACAAAGAATCAACAGAAAATGTATGCCGATAAGCATAGAGTGGAACACGGTTTCGAGGTGGGAGACTTGGTATACCTCCACTTGCGTCCATACAGACAATCATCCTTGAAAACGAAAGGGGTAGAAAAATTGAAGCCATGATTCTATGGTCCCTACAGGATTTCGAGGCGAGTCAGGGAGGTAGCTTATGAGTTAGAGCTTCTTCTTTATGAGGGAGGCCCTAGCGATTTTCCTTCTTCTTTAGGTCAAGCTTGAAATAAAATATAAAAGCTTAATGAAGCAATAGTAATAGAGTGCTACTAAGGTAGGGATCTAGTATATCCTTCAAGGGAGGTGTCTTCTAGCAAAATCAAGTAGTTGAAGAGTTATTATACAATATGGCAGGTGCTGAACTAGGGTATCTTTTCACTAGCAGGGCCGACTTCTCATTCTGGGTGGTTATAACCACTTTAATATATTCTGGGTGGTTATAACAACTTTAATATATTCTGGGGCCGACTTTTCATTTAGCCCATTACAATTAGGGTTGGACCAATCCGCAAAAGGGGATTTGGTCATTTACAATACCTGACATGATCAATCCACAAAAGGGGATTCATCTAATGAATAATACATCAATAATAAATAGAATACTCTTTGCAGTTACAATAATTCAACATTTATTTTGTTTGTCGGAGATAAAACAACGAAGATAGGTTTATAAACATTTATTGACAACTTCTGTTTGACCATTTTCGCTTGCCACTTGAATTGGATGAAATATTCCTGTTGATTGACTGAGTATGTGCCCAAGGTTTGTAACCATTGGAATCCTAAAACCACATCTACTCCTCCCAGAGGGACGGTGTAGAGTTCTTATTCCAAATTGAAATATTGGATTTGGAGTTTCACCTTATGGAATTTTCCGACATTTCCAATTTTTTTGCCGTCTACAACCATTACTTTCATGTCTGGGACTAGATATACAAATAATTTGAGTTTCCTTGCAATCTTGATATCGAGGAAATTGTGGGTACTTCCAGTGTCGATTAGTATGGTGACATTATCATTTTTTATATGTCCTTTTAATTTAAGAGTTTGTGGTTGGGTAATGCATGGTATTTTTCCTTGAGATTTAAGGAGGGTATTCTACTCATCTCGATCTACCATTCGGCATATTCAACATAGCATTTGGAGGTCTTTGACAGTAGGGCAAAAATTGTAGGGGTTGACAGTTTCAACAGGGCGTGGCATCTTCCAGCTTGGGGGTTGACACTTCATATGGCCCAGATCTTCTTATATTGGTATTCATGGTATATGCATCCTTTGGAGGCTTATTGTAGTCTTCTTTGGAGCATTTTGTAGCAGCTTCTATTGTCTATTTTCTTAGCCATCTATTGAGCATTCCAGATTGGCATCTTCATTGTAGCAGGTTTTTCTATTTCATGAATAAAAGAAGATTTGAGATGTTTTGGCTTGTCTATCATATTGCATATGGTTGAGGTATGTTCTATGATTGTATCTTCTTGTTATTTTCTGCAACACACATATAAACACATCAGTAAACCCTAAGGCCGAAATCAAGAGGCCATTCTGCAAGTAACACATGTAAACAAGTAGATCATCCAAGTGTTAGACGAAATACCTCACTCAGAAAAAGTTTTAAAAGACACCAAAACCGTGATGTTCCTGGCATAATGGCTTGGGATCATTACAGTGGTATCAGAGCTTAGACTCCTGCTAGCTTGAGGGATTTTCCATAAGGAAAGATGGGGTCTATAGATTTTGTTAGAGAAGCGGTGAGTTGTGAAAGGGAATATCATGCACTTTGTGAGAGACTTGGGCCTCTAATAACGCTCCAAAGTTTTATATCCATGAAAAACCCCAGTTGGAGAGAAGATGAGATGACATATTGGACCATCATAGTAGAGGGAAACAGAGCTAGAGCAGCTAAATGGAGGGAAGCACAGAGAAACCCCACACCCATTAGGAGCACGCAACTTTGCTAAAGTTGCAAGGTGCCTTGGGAACCAGATCATAGGTGTAGGGGTAAGGGTAAGAAGCATATCATTGAGGTGCACTGTGATAGTGATGATGAGGATTTGGAGCAGTCCGATGATGTTAGTGACTCTTGCACAGAGGCTGATGATTCTAGCACGATTGAGAAGGATGATGACCCTTGTATAGTGGATAGACATTCGGGAGGACCGGATGATAGTACCAATACTTCAGCAGGCATATCACATACCATTGATGACCTTACGCCTCAATAGAGTGGTGACACTAGTGAGGAGTCACACGTGTTAGCACCTACAGATGACCAACCTCCTATGATGGTCGTGACACATATGTCATCCTTCCGGACACCCTTGATAGCCACTTCACATGAGGAGGTCAGTGGCATGTCAGATAGGGTTGATGAGCCTTGTGTGAGGAATGGACACCACAAACATGTAGATCCACCGATCCAGGAGGAGACATAGGAGGTACAGACAAGGGACATTACACATATAGATCAGCTTGAGGAGATTTAGTCACAGCTATTGGAGACTCCATTAGTTGAGCAGATTGCAGAGGCTGACAGGTTGATGGAGCACTTACTTCCAGGATCGACCTGCATTGATGAGGATGCACTCTTTAGTATTCAGGATGACCATAGCACGTGTCTGGATACAACTATATGGGATCCAGGCGCAGATGATAGTAGCAGGTTGAGTGCACAGGAGGATACAACTACCCATACAAGATACAGTATGATCCAGGGTGAGATAGCATCTAGTGATGGGGTGTAGTGGCATACAGGAGTACTCAGTGGTACAGTAGATAGCAGGAAGTTCAACACTTTATCTTCTACAGAGAGTGTTGTTGAGGATTTTAGTGATGGCACTAGCAGTGAGAGGCATGAGGTGGTGCCTCAGCATGACTGTGATCAGGAGTCACACCACTTAGCAGCACAGTTGAGATTTAGTGAGGCTATGATCATGGAAGCCACTAGACATATTGATGACATGCACGCAGTGATGGTAGATTACTGTTGGAGAGCATCATTGGCACATGGTAGTTCAGATGAGGGATTTTCCATGGATGATTTTCAGACTCTCGGGGGGAGAGTATCTATGATGAGGACCGATTACTAGCAGTTGTTGACTGACAGGGACTACCTATTGAGGATTGGTGAGACGTATCATGAGGCTTTGAGGGAGTAGGAGCTTGAGGTGGAAAAACTTACTCAGGAGTTGGAGAGCACTCGAGGACTCTTGAGAGGCACACAGACATCCCTTCAAGAATCAGAGTCTAGATCAGATGAGTCTCTTGAGGAGATTCGTCAGAGATCCACTTCATTTGTCTTAGTGGACACTCAGATGTATTAGTCAGTCACGTTGATAGAGGATGTTGGTGATCTAGCAGAGGAGCACCAGTTGATGGAGGACACTTCCATTTGTGTTCTGAGAGCGATTGACCTCCACGTAGAGTTTGATCCAGTAGTATGCCCAGGATCTATGATGCAGCATGAGTCTACGGGAGACAACATGAGTATGCCAGATCATACAGTGATGAGTGATAGCTCACAGGTACATGCCGAGACGTATGATGGGATTCAGAGGGGTGTACTACCTTGCAGGGAGGAGACACACTTAGGGGAGCATGCAGATACCACTCCTTTGCAGCATCATATGGTCATGAGATCTCACCTTCACCGTTTCAGCAGTTGCATGGGTGATATGGAGATTGGTTTACCAACAGTTGGAGGAGTTGCTTCTGGTTGTACCTGATGATTGGGGTTTAGTGAGGGCTATAGGCAAGCAATTATTAGGGGTACAGGTAGACGTGCTCTTGGTCGAGTCCTTGGGATTGACCAAGGCAGGTGGTATTTTTCATCCCTACAGTCAGCTACAGATGTCTCTATTACCTTTTCCCGACAGCAACATGAGGAGAGATAGACAGTGGCAGAGGGCATGGGGATTGCCTAGGCCGAGGCCACCTGACATGAGTATCTTTACGACATCCAGCCGGAGAGAGATGGATCGTCATAGGCAGCGAGTTGAGACTTGGTGTGTGATAGAGAGCATCATGGGCCAGATGGTAGCAGATGAGCACATAGGGCTTCTAATGGTGATCAGTCTCACACAGGAGCAGTTAGAGGAGATTGGAAGTGATAAACTTCCAAGTTTGCCATGGGACCCGGGAGTCTGTTTTGTTAGCAGGATGTTCATGTTGACCTAGATTGCGCCAGAGAGCCACACAACCCACCTTGGTTTGGTTTGGAGTGGGCCTGCAGGTACTTGTCCTATGGGGCGAGACCTTTTCTTCCACTTGATCATCATGATGGGGAATGGAGATGTTTGGACAGGTACTTCTTCTACAGAGGTGTCTTCACTGATACAGTTTCTGGACAACAGGTCCAATGGTCACAGGTATTTTAGCTGGAGGACCCAGGAGAGGAGGGTTCAGGATGTATGCAGGGGGCAGACAATCATGGTCAAAGTAGTGCAAGGCCAGCATGATGAGCTTCGACAGAGATTAGCATGGGATCCAGGGATAGCAAGATTGAGTATTTCACTGATTCACAGGAGAGAGTGGACCATTGCAGGGGAAGGTTATTCAAACTTTCCATTGAGCTTCAGTGTTGAGAGGGGCGCACCGCTTGCGGGTGTCTCACGGAGGTCTTGCAGCACCTCATTCGGGCCCCAGCATGAGTAGTTGATGGAGGCCGTGTGGATCTTGGTAGAGACTTGGAGGATGGACTCATTCCGATATGAGGCCATGTGTCATATGCAGGAGATGCACAGAGTTGGTTTATTTCGGGATTATGCCTTCCAGGGGCTAGCAGTTCATGACTTGTTATGGGACCCAGGGGGCAGAGTGTATGAGTGTTCATCTTTGTATGGGTTCTACTATGTATCCCACAGGTGGACATGGGATCTTGGTATTTTACTTAGAGAGATTTGGGTATTTCTTGAGGACAAGCAATTTTCTAGCAGGGAGGACTGTAATGTCCCCACTTTGGGACATCATCACAGTACAAAGGTTTATGATGACCAGAGTAGCCAGATGGGTGTTATAGCGAGTACAGGGGTTATTGAGAGGCATTGTGAGGTCCAGCTGGCATTTATCATCATATCTCATCATTATGAGCCATTCTGCACAAGTTGGTTTTGGTTCCGTTGCATTTCGATGATTTCCATGATTTTGACTATTTTGAGCTAGAAGTCAATGAAATTCACTGAAGAGGTCATTTTGAGCACACTACTTGGAGGAACCTCTCAGTGTAATAGCTCATTGGAATCGGGAGGAGAAACACTACAGGATGGGATGGCTAGAAGTGACTTTCAGTGGCCAAAGAAGCCAGAAGGAGAGATAAGGAGCTTTTCAGAGGTAAAAAGGTTAATTAATTAATTAAAGTGATTTAATTAATTAATTAAATATTAATAAAATGAAATTCACTTTGGAGGGACAAGGTGAGCCAAAAAGTTTAAAAGGAAGGCAAGGGCCTCTACTCTATTCATTCATGTATGATTATCTTTTGATATCTAGCTTTTAGCTAGTGAGCCCATCTCTTGGGGCTTTTGAGGGTTTTGACTTAACAAACCCTAGAGGACGATTCGGTGGTGAAAGATTCCACCTAGCTTGTCCCAAGCTTGGTCTTGGAGATGCAATACTCTCCCACACCATTCTAGTTCCAGATCTACTCAGTGTAGGAGGGTTCTACACCAGCCACAGGCATAGGAAGTGAAGAAGGGTGCACCATTGGGGGTTTCCAGCAAGGGGGGCACACCATTTATTGAAGGAAGGTTCGTTGTAGGAGTTTGAGGGATCCCTTGGAGATTTGTGCACTTGGGTTTTACTTGCAGGGCCTTGTCCATGATTTCTAGTGCCTCTTGAGAGAGTTCTATGGTACATATTATTTCCTAGAGTATTGGGACGAATTAGAGAGGAGGAGGACATTTTGGAGATTCAGATCTATTCAGTTTGGAGGAGTTATACTTCAGATCTGACCCTGAGACTTCACATAGTGACTTGCAGTGTCCCGATCTATCTTTCTAGCAAGTTTCAGGTCATTTGGAGGCCTCCTTCATCAGGGCCAAAATTATAGGGTTTGACAGTTTTAGGAGGGTGGAACTCCATTGGAGGATTCAACATTTGGAGGAGTTTCCCTTGGTATTTCGGTTTGAGATTTTAGGAGGGGATTCTACTCATCCCAATCTACAATTTGGCATCTTCACCATAGCATTTGGAGGTCTCCTTCATCAGGGTCGAAATTATAGGGTTTGACAGTTTTAGGAGGGCGCAACTCCATTGGAGGATTCAACATTTGGAGGAGTTTCCCTTGGTATTTTGGCTTGATATTTCAGGAGGGGATTCTACTCATCCTGATCTACCGTTCGGCATATTCAACATAGCATTTGGAGGTCTTTGACAGTAGGGCCAAAATTGTAGGGGTTGACAGTTTCAGCAGGGCGTGGCATCTTCCAGCTTGGGGGTTGACACTTCATACGGCCCAGATCTTCTTGTATTGGTATTCATGGTATATGCAGCCTTTAGTGGCTTATTGTAGTCTTCTTTGGAGCATTTTGTAGCAGCTTCTATTGTCTATCTTCTTAGCCATCTGTTGAGCACTCCAGATCGGCATCTTCATTGTAGCAAGTTTCTCTATTTCATGAATAAAAGCAGATTTGAGATGTTTTGGCTTGTCTATCATATTGCATATGGTTGAGGTATGTTCCATGATTGTATCTTCTTGTTATTTTCTGCAACACACATATAAACACATCAGTAAACCCTAAGGCCGAAATCAAGAGGCCATTCTGCAAGTAACACATGTAAACAAGTAGATCATCCAAGTGTTTGACGAAATACCTCACTCAAAAAAAGTTTTAAAAGACACCAAAACCGTGATGGTCCTGGCATAATGGCTTGGGATCATTACAAAAACAATAAAGAATAAAAGAATAAAAGAATAAAGGCATGGGCTTGGAAAGATTTGCATCCAGGACAGGTGCAACTCGCCTTTTACAAAGGCACCCACAGGTAAAGCTTGGCATCCTCTTTTCCCACTGCACCCACTTGCCAGGACATCCCTTGTCCACCTCACCCACTTACATGGCTCCGATGAGCTCTCTTCCGAAAAATTTCCTCTTCCAATGGACACTAGCCCAATAGGACACCCTGTCATATTCTCCAAACTTGTATTGTAGGCTTGTGTAATGTCTTTGAGCTTTTAACTGATGTATTAGGGATTTTATGCACGTGTTTAATAATATTGATGATGAGATATGATTAACATTGCTATGATCCCTATGACTTATGAGCCCATGGAGGGCATAGCTGTTGATGTGCAGGATCATGCCCGACGGACAAGTACCATTTTTGACCGATACACATGGGGAGATGATTAGTTTGGACCTCCATGGGGCTGAAGAGCCCACCAGATGGATGATGAGACCCCATCAGGGGGGAGATACAGGGCAGAGATGGATCAGGGGCTTTGCATCAGAGAAGAGGATGTTCCACCAGAGGCACCTTGGCAGAGCTTGACCTAGGGGGATTTTGCCCTTTTCAGTGGAACGTTGACCTTGGAAGGCCTAGGACGTCACCCATGATGATAATGACGTCATCCAACCTTGTGGACATCTTGGGAGGCAGATTTGGCAGTGTTGGCACGTGTGGCAGGTTGGAGAAGCCCAAGGAGGGATAACGTTTTGCTCCGGGATGCTACATTTTCCCTAAAAGGGGATAACGTCTCCCTAAAAGCGGCATGACATCTCTCTTTAGCTTGTTTAGATTTTAATTTTGAACATTTAATGTAAAACAGTATGATTTTTAGTATTTTGGCTTTGTCGGATTGTTTATGACCTAAAAGTAAAATTAGGTCATTGATACAGTATATATTGAGGGTTTTCACTCTCATTTTATCATCATCTCCCACTCACTCATTAGTGAGGTCTGAAATTTGCGCTACACTTGGGTTCTTTGGTTGAAATTGTGAGGCGCACCTATTGAAGGAAGGCATTTTGGATCTCTATTTGGCATTTTTGGCATATTTCTTGATGGAAGGTGTTACAACTAGGGTTTGCTATGATTTTCTTGGTGAAATGTAAGTGAAATTATGCAAAACTTCTTAATTGAATGGTTGTATTGTCATTTCTTGCATTTATTGTTATAAATTTGCTGAATAAACCCTAGGTGACAAGCACACATAGTAGGTCCTTGTCTCATGTCCCCATCAAGAGATTTTTCAGCCATTGTTTGAAGAGGGAAGGAGCCCAGCCATAGCTACACTCTTCTCTTCTCTTTATTTTCTATCCGTTTTTACTTTCAAGCTAAGAAGAAGAAGATGCATCAGAGCCTAGTTCCTCTACACTTTGATGGGCCGATTTTCTAGGGTTTGTCGGTGAAGCCTTGTTGTAGCAACACGTTGCCTTCCAAACCCTCTTGTCTTGGTTTTATGCCTTTTTCTCAGCTAGTCGTCATTGCCATTGAGTTAAGGAAGGAGGATAGAGCACCAAGGACTAGTTCCCCTACACCAAGGTGAGCCTCTCTCCCCTAGGGTTTTGACTTTGAGGCCTTGCCCTAGCAACACCTCAAAGCTTCACCTTCTAGTCCTTAGTCGTACTATATTTTTGATCCTTTAGCTCCTGAGTCCTCTACTTTTGACTCCATTAACCCTAAGGCACTGATCTAAAGACCTCTTTTGTCTTGAGTAAATTTGATCACAACAACTCTCAAAAATTTCAATGAAACCCTAACTACTAACCCTAGCTTAGAAACTAACTAACCTACCGCTGCCGTCATCTCTAGCTATAAATATCATTTGTGCAGCTAACGTTTCTCTTATAAGCAATTGAATGGTGGTTTAAAGTCATTAATTGAATGAAGTGTTGATTGTTACATTGAATGCCACGTTTTTCTTAGCATTTATTGAAGAAGTGACATTATATATCATTGCTATTTTATAAACATTGACTTCGTCAATATTTATTATCCAATTGCTTATATGTGTATCAGATAGTCATTGATTTATATGAAGTACTAACCAAGTGAGCAAGCTTGCATATATCAATTTCTTGTTGCTTTGTCTCAGGTAGGTGCATCTCTCTTTTTTTGGGTTATACTTTATTATTGGCTGTTAGCCGAACTATCTGCTCGGTGGTGACTTGTGAGGGGAGAAATTTATCTTTGTCTTATAATCCTTTTCCCTTCTCAAAACCCAGGCCACTGAGGATGTCTCCCCTGGGCCTTACCTCCCTAAACAGAAAGAACCATCCCATTGAGGTGACATTGGGTGGGATTGGTTCCAGTTACGCCAGTTTGCCTCTTCATCTCTAGCCTTTTATCCACACTACAAACTGTGCGATAACAGTATTGAATCGTGGAAAAGTGGAGGTAAATTAGATGTGCTTGACTCTGATTGGTGATGATTCTGATTTTTTATAAGGTTTAAGAGCTCAATATGTTGTTCTTCCTGATTTTGTGTTATAACGATCAGGTTTTTCTTCAAATCCTCTGTTATTTCTCTTTTCAAGTTACCCACGCCTTGTTGTAAGTTCATCCCAAGCTCTTGAAAAATATCATCTTTAAAATCTTGTTTTAGATTGGCCATGCCTTGTCGTAACTCATACCCAACTTCCGCAGTAATGTTTTCTTTAAGGTTAAGCATTAGATCTTTTTTGAGTGCCTCCTTGTTGAGCCTTATTTCTTCTAGTAACTCACCGTGAGTTTTTTGTATTGACTTTTCGAGTAATTTTCTAATGCTTTTACATTCCTGGTCCATTTTTTCTACTTGAGTTTTTACTTACGATATCCTTCTGGTGTTTGGGGGTGAGTATTTTTCTGTAATTTTGACCTTGCTTGGAAGATCCCCTTTTAATTATTTTAATTAAATAATTGTATGTAATTTAAGGAATATATATATATATATATATATATATATATATATATATATATATATATATA
>ML845112.1:42217-54342 GCA_009831015.1 Picea engelmannii
CAATTAAAACCAACTCCTAGAACATTAAATATTAATCTCATCTAGTAACTAGGGTCTACCCCCCTTGGCTTCCCTGGGAGTTAGCCTAGATGGAAGAGGTTCAAGTCAAAGTGACAGCGTGGACTTTGAACCTAGGCATTGTGCCTCCGAGAACACACTAAGTGAGCAGGACTTAGCTCACGTTTGCAAGTGTGTATAAGGACGACATCAGGGAGGACATCTGGTTTGACAGGTACATTGTTACTATCAAACAACTTTTTTAAAGGAACCAGTCCTTTGGGAATGAAGTTATTCTTAAGCTGCAAGACTTTATGCTCAGCCATGTAATTGCTAAATTTAGAGATCTCTTCAGCTTCCTTCCCAATATCCTGTTTAGTGTCTTCTTCATCATCTGAATCAATATGAGTGTTTGCAAATTGAACTATCACTTCCATGAAATTTTTGATCTGTTGATCATCTTCAAAGACTTGCCAGTATTTGATATTATCAGGAATGGAAGGTTTGTATCTCAACTCGATCTCATATTTAATTTGAGAGTTGGATGGTACTTTAAAGGTACTAGAAGCTACTGCTAAGGAATCAACTAACTAATTAAACTCTCTCAAAACAACAAAAGTATTGAAAGCTACATAAAAATTATCAATCAAATCCCATACCTGACTTTTGTACGCCTTCATTCTTGGATGCCTTGTTTGAGAGGAACCTTTCACTTGCTGCACAACTAGCTTTGAATATCCAAATACCACTAGCTTGGTAATTTTCATCTTTCTTGTTGCCTCCAAGCCTAAGATCAAGGATTCATATTCAACCATGTTATTTGTGGCCTCAAACTCAAGCTTGTAGGAAAAATGAACTTATTTTTTGGTGGGGGAGATGAGAACTACGTCGACCCCAACCCCTTATTTTGAGTATGCACCATCAAAAAACCTTTTCCATAGGCCATCCACTTCCTCCACAGGGCTTACAAGAGGATCTGCAAGCATTGAGGTTTCATTGTAATTTTCATTTATAGATAGGATACAACAACCGAAATATTCATTAGCAGCGTATATGGGATGATTCACAGGGTTTTTTTTATCACTGACCACGTAAGAAAACTTTGTCTCTCGGTACAACCTTCTGAGCTCCCCTCCAAAAACTAGTACACTGGCATAAGTCATATCCATTTGCATAGTGCCTCCCAATTTTAGTGCCCAAGTTCTGGACAACAACATGCCATAATTGGATGGTACTTCATCCACCACCATGTCCATCATAATAATTTTAACAGGCAGATGGACCAAGGTGACAACCATATCTTTAATCAACCCATAACATTTCACTTTCTTGGAATCAAATGAATAAAGGTCATGACATGGCCTGATTATTTCCAACTTCATCTTTTCCATGACTACTTTAGACATAAGATTGTGTGATGCTCCAGAATCGAGCATACAATTGTGCAACATCTTATCATGAATATTCAAGGTCACCTAGAAGGGTTCCACAGATTCTTCTTTGTTATCAATATGAGGACCAAAAACTAAGGTAGGGGACTCATCTTGTACATTCAAAGTATTAGGAGGATTTGTTGATCTCTTCACCTGCATCATTTTCTCAATTTGTTTATGGTATGAGGGGTTTTTAGCTAGCTCCACCAAAGGCACATGAATCTTGACCTTGGACAATTCACATTAAATATTGAAAGGTGAAACTAATTCATCAAGTTCTTTAGTTTCTTTTTCCATTTTAACAGGTTCCAAAACTTCATCTACCGTAGGGATGTCTAGAACCTCTTTATCTTTATCTTTGGACAACTTTGGACCAACTTTCTTAGCCTGAGGTTGACTGTCTACAACATTTGTTTTCTGTCGAGGCCTGAGATCATACTTCTTATGCATCTCCTCCTGTAGTGCATCAACCAAAATTATGTACTGAACTAAGGATAAAGATCCTTTGTTGGGATGACTGTTAGGCATCGGTTTCTTAGGATTTAAAGACTCCTCATAATCATTTTAGGTTAGATGTATTGTGTCATTCTCATCTTTCCGTAGGTGGATTTATTTTGTGTATTCATCATAGCCCTCATCCACTACTTCTTCAATAAAGTTGTTATCATTGTTGGTTTTTACGGGGAGATAAATGGGTTGTTCTTCATTTCTTCTCTCCCTTCTCATGAGTTGTGGATTAGGAGGCCTTTTGAATTGATTAGGGTTAGGATTCCTTATGCCACCCTCTTGGGGGACTATGTTTGTATTTCTATGCTCTATCTCAAATATGGACATTTTTTTTGTCATATTCTTGATAAGTCTAGACATCTCATCCATCTTTGCTTCTTGGGGTTCTCTACTTGGATCAGAAGTACCACAGTCTTCCTTGACCATTTTATTTTCTTCCTGGTCATGTTTTTGCTTCATCTTACTTGATGCAATCATGTTTCTTTCTATGTCTATTGCATCCTCTTGCATTACTAGCAGGGTTGAGATCTTCTTTCTCTCAGAGTCATGTAAAACTCGACATCAAATGCCCCAGCGTATGTCACTTTGGTTGTTGGTTGCGATGGATTTATATCTGCAGGGATCTTATTATAGAGTTTATTAAACCTCCTGTTAAAATCATCAATAGTTTCATTGGATCTTTTCTTGAGTGAGCCAAATTCATTAAGATAGTATAGGTTATCCCTTTTCTCACCCCACTGTCTCATAAATGTAGCTTATAGAGCTGGCCAACTATCAATTGAAGCAACAAGAAACTCTCTGAACCATGTTCTAACATCTCCCCCCAAAGTTTGGACAAATAGCCTCATGAAGGCATTGTCGTGCTCTACAAAATGGTCATCTGTAAAGTCTTGGAAAGCACTCATATGCTCTTCAGCTAAGCGAGTTTTATCCCCATCAAATTTGGGAAAATATTTCATGTGATTCTCAGGGAGGTCATGAGCAATTTGGGGCAGATTTAGTGGGGAAAATATGGAAGTGACCCAAGAATTTATGGGTGGTGGGGGAGGAGGTTTATTCCCCCCAGGTCCTCCTCCACCTAAGCCAGCCATGAGATTTTTTAAAATGATGTTATGGGCTTCAAAGAACAGATGAGGTACATGAATTTTCAAGAAGGGTCGCTGGGAAGAACTAACTTCTTGATTAAATTCTAGAGGAGAATTTTGGAGGTTTATTAACGGTTCTGGGAGAAATTTTGCGACAGAAAGCGAATCTTCAGGTATATCAGTCAGATCTACAAATTCAACATTTTGATGAGCAGCAAGAGAGATTTCAAGATAAGGGTTACCTGAAAAAAAGGAAGTTTGACGCTCTCTGATATTCCTCTAGGTCACGAGATTTTTTGGACCTAAATATATCGGAACCTGATCGAGATCAACGTGACTTCTGGCAGAGGCCAGGTTGTCCTTCTATGGAGTCTCTAGGTGAAAAATTAACAACCAATCGCCTAAGGCCTATTCACCATCAAGTCTCGAAGCTTACAATGTCGTATCCCCAGGGAATATTTCTTCAACTTACGTCCCCGAAAATGACACCATTTCGGATGTTCTCCCTTGAGATGTTCCATGTTGTTGTTGAAACGATGTCGAGGCACCCTAGGGGCCAAGACTCTGGATGAATCTTAAGGCTAGATTTGCAGTAAAATAATTGTGCAATTTTGGGAAGTTTTTCCCTCTCTCTTTCTTTCTCCTCTGAAAATATAGGACCCCAAACAGTCTCAACTCAGATGACAAATGCTCTCAACTATCAGAGGCATGTGTCCACAAGTGTTTCAGAAAATCAAGCTTGAAAGGAGGATGAAATGATGAATTAGAAGAAAAAACAATATAAACTTACAGTGCATTGCTAAGAATGAATCCTATAGCTTATGGAAAAGGAATAGCATGCTGAGAAATTTAGAATTCAACAACTCTAATAGGTGCATACAGATCAATAAAACATGATTCAAACAATTGACATCTTCATACATTCAAATTCAAAGAGGTACCCTCTACATATCATTTAAATGCACAAAACGTTGATAAGAATTGGTCATTCATTCAGAGGAAATCACTTATATATTAGGATTAAACATCATGCAGTAATACTGAACACAAGGTATAATCTGTTGTCTGAGATTTTATAAATCAAATCTGATACAAAGAAAACAAAAATGGTAGGAGATGCTTTACAGGAACACATATACAATAGAAACGAGGAATTACAGACTGAAACTTAAATGCAGGGGATGAATCTTTGTTTCCTGCTGCATTTACCAACTGACTGTGCTCAAGGTTTCTAGTCAAACATCTCTGGTTATAAGAAACTCTTCAATTCCCCAAAGTGTCAACCTTGACAATGGGCATTTTCTTTGTCTTTTATCCTTCTCTCTCATGCCCTAAAACTGCTTCTTGAAATCCTTTACAGCTTCTTGAAATGGTTTACCACTTCTTGAATCTTGAATGGTTTTCCTCCTGGTAAAATTTAGTTTACCTCCAACTGGGTGAAATTCTGTTATGCTGAGATCATAGAGTAGCTAGAGGTTTTCCATCCAAAACATTGTTTCCATTTTCTCCCTTAGAATGCCTGCAATTATTTTTTCTGGTGGCTGAATGCTCGAAATCAAATTTGCAGAAATCGTGAAACTTAGCCACTGTCAGATCAGTCTCGGTGAGTAATCTCAGTCGTTGATCGATGGACCGATGAGCTCGTTACCCTGAGACTTGAAATCAAATTTACGCAAATCGCGTGACTCAACAGTCGTTAGATCTACCATTGGAAGGCGATCACAACTATTGATCGGAGGCGTTATAATATGAGATTTGGGTTGTTGATATTTCGGAACGTGGTTTATGGTGCGATGGAATCTGGACCGTCCATCGGAGGTGCCTGTTCAGAGAGTTGCAGGATCAGTTTCCAACAGGATTCCGAAAAAAGAATTGTGAAGTAAATCTCAACCGTCAATCTTTAGCTGCAAGGGGAATTCCAACGATGCATGAGAGCCATTGATTTGGCTGGACCAGGAAACAAAAAATCGAGTAAGAAAAATATCGTCATGCTGACGTCATCTTGGACTCGTGGTGGATCTTTATTTTCCCACGCTGGCACTGAGGTGGCAATGGAACGGGACACGTGTCACCCGTATTTGAATTTTTTACCTATGCATGTGGCAGGTTCCACATGTCCACGTGGCAGCCTCTGGTTGGCCCTGATAGTGCTTTGCTGGTAGGCCATGTGTAATGTTGAGTTGGTGTGTTGGGGTCATGGATCAAATCTGGGTCGTTAATCTCTCAGGGCAAGGTTGATGGCGCAGTGAAATCTGGACCGTTGATCAGTTTCTCTTAGAATATGTCCGAAAGCAAATATGGACCATCCTTCGGAGGTGCGCCATTCGGAGTGTTGAAGGATCAGGCTCCAACGGGACTCCAAAAAGAGGAAGATGAAGACAAATCTCAACCGTCAATCTGAAAGCGAGCGTGCGATGACATCTGAGTCGTCAATCTTTCAGGGTCCGAAAAACTGTTGATGTTGAGCTTTTAAGTCGCGATGTTGTGGTAAGCTCCCTGGCCAATAGACTTAGCCACCTTTTTGCGCATGACAAGCCTATTTCGAATTGTTACAAGCTCCTTTTAGACCACGACAAGCCCCCTTTTGGACCACGACAAGCACCCGAGGGATTAATTTTTTCCTTATGCGCACAAGGGCATGGATTTTCTTGTTGTTTCTTCATTCTACCTTAGGAAAATTTGACTCTGAGCTGCATAGAGGCTCCTGAAGCTCGAATTTCTGCTGCTAACTCGTTTGATCTTGGCCTTATAACTTCAGTCATCCTTCATTTAATTGCAAGAACAAATACAATACTAACAGTGTGAATGATCAAGTCTTGGGGAACTGAGTCTTTTACATACAAAATACCTCATGCTAACTCATTTTATTACAATTCCCCCATGGGGGTATGGAACATGCATATATAAGAAGAAGAAGAAGAATAAATTAAGGGGCAATAATGCCCGGCTAGTCTTCTAAACTCTGAATTTGAACAAGTGCCATGTTCAATCTTTGTGAATCATCGCCAGTCCTGCCTAGTGCAACTAGGGAGGTAATAGGTTCCACATTGGTGACTTATTGGAGTACTTTTACATTGCTGGTTATAATCCTAAAGAATCAAACTCACTTGCAACATCACACAATTATTTGAGGATTAGTTTTATACTTTTGATGGATTCATTCCATTTCCTTGGGAAATTGACTAGCGACTTTCATTTTTAGCACTCTAAGTAAAGAATCAATCCACTTAATAATCACATTTAAAACTCTTCCAACTCTTTCATGTGATTGATCTTTCATGGTATATGCATTGTTGATAATACTGATGGTCAATTCTTCAAGGAACTTAATTTGTAATTGCAACATCTCAAGTGTCCATTATTTATTGATGTCGATGTTGTCTTTAAGCATTGTTTAATAATTATGGAATACATAAGTTAAATTCTGCATTCTGGAATTCATTTTCAGCTCTTGGATACTTCCCTTATTTCATGCTCTTAATTCATTTCAACATCCTTTTCAAGGTTACATGGTTTGATATCCTAATCATACATTCCTTGGAGCAATATTATGGCATCTAATGTTCATTTGCAAGTGAACTTAATGGTTCAACTTACACACATCAACTAAATACACATTAAGGATTTTTACATTTATGTGTTTCATGGAATGTCATTTATGGTTAAATTGCTTGTAATATTCCCAACCAAATCTAACATAAAAAAATCAGATCTAACTGGTTGAGAACTTTCATCAAACACTTTGCTTGTTTGCTCAAAGTTTTTGGGAAAATCGACTCTCTTGTTGTCCCAACTCTCAAGGAAGATTACTGATGTGTTTAGAAGGTCAATGGGATGAGTTCCAACCTCCTTAGAACCCCCAAAGTGTATTCTGTTATGATTATTTGTTTGTTGTTATGTATATGACAGTTTTCTCATTGAGGCATTATGTCAAACAGATCACATGCATGGCTGTAGCTTGCATTTCCATCCATGTTTTTGAGTTTAATATTGTATAAAACAACATGAAATCATATGGAACATAGACTAGATTAAGCATAAGAGTAAATGCAAGAAATACACAACAAAAGCACAAATACCTCCACACAATCCTTGCTTGTTTATTTATTAGTAATGGTTGTCCAATGGTAGTAATTTCCAGATCTGATATAAGTAATACAACAGCCACTTTATTGGCCTATAATGGCTCCAAAAGGAAAGGAAATAATGTCAATGATCCTCCTTTTCGATCCCCTAATGATGGCTGCCCAAAAGAAAAGTTATATCATGAAAAATCCACAAATTCCATACCCAGAAATGTGCATTCCTTGTTGCTTACGCCCTGCTGAAATATGCACAACAAATATGATGTAAAATCTTCATGAAATGGCTGCAAATTGTAGATATGATGATGGCTAACTCATATATGAAGATCCCCTGGCTGTAGATGACAAATCTTCTCACAAATCACTGGATCTCCAATCCCCAATACACCCTCCTTCATGAAATTCACCCCACTGGTAGAAGAAATGAATGGCCTGATGAATACCCTCAAACACGGCTGTAATAAGTCTCTATGGTGATGGCTAGCAACCCTGGAGTGATAGCTATTGAGGATCTGATCACCTCTGTGCAAATTGAACCACTCTCTCAATATGGGTGCGCCCTAGCTCTGCAAAAACCCTCCAATAATACGCCTGCCTCCACAAAGGCTCCTGGAACTGAATAGATCTGATGTAGAATGGTGAGGGAGGAATCTTTCACCTCCGTGACCAAGCTTGGACCAGGTTGGGTGGGATCTTTCACCACCCAACTGATCTCTAGGGTTTGTTAAGTCAAAATCCCCAAGTGCATGGGCTCACTAGCAAGAAGTCAGATCTCAAGAGTCAAAATTGATAATCAACATAATGAGAGAATAGAGGCCCCTATCTCTCTTTTATCCTTCGTGATCACCTTGTCTCTCCAAGTGACTTTTACTTTATTTAATTATTAATTAATTAATTAATTAAATCAATTTAATTAATTAATTAACCATTTTACCTCTAAAAAGTGGTTTATCCCTCCTTGTGGCTTCTCTGGCCACTGAAAGTCACTTCTCATCATCCTATACTATAGTGTTATTCCTCTTGATTCTGATGAGCTATTACACTAAGAGGTTCCTCCAAGTATTATGCTCAATATGACCTCCTTAGTGAATTTAATTAACAGATAGCCCAAAATAACTCAAAATTATGGAAATTGTCGGAATGCAACGGAACCAAAGCCAAGCTGTGCGGAATGGATCACGATGATGAAATAATATGAGTGATGCAATTCGGGCCCAATAAAACCCCTCAATAGCTCCTGTACTCGCTATCACCCCCGTTTGGCTACTCTCGTCAGCATAACACTCAGTAATATAATGATGTCCCAAAGTGGGGACATTACATTGCTACATGGGAATATCATTCTCCTTGGTGTAAATGCAACTTTATGGTATGTCGTAAGGTTGAAATATCACTCTAATCAATTCACACATTGAGCATTCACTTGTGAATATCTTAATATGAATTTGCATGCTTCACAACGCTTAATAACATTTACTACAAATCAATTTGTTTGGTTAACTAATCAATCTGAGCTAACAAGATCACTCCCACACTATAACGATTTATTTTGGATTGAACTTTAAGGATCCCCCCATAGTTTAGGGTACCTTAGTTTCCTTAGTCTGAAGTGTGGGACAAGGCTACCAAGGTGATAGTGGGTAGATTTCCTGTAGTGACTCTAGGCTCTCTCACTAAGGTTAGGACTTTTCTTCTTGGGGTAGAGTTTGAGAGATAACACTAGGAATCTACTTTCTTTTCTGGTCCTTTCTTCAAACTTTTGTAGTGCGGGATTTTACTACTTCCTTGTCCCATTTGCATATTTTTTCAAGCATATGCCTTCCACCTCTCTATAATGGCAATGATTTCTTAGGGAAAGGGTTGTTCACCAAACATGCCCTACAACTTATCATTTTGTAGAATTTTATTCTTAATTTCAGCCATATAGTCTCCAGGTATAGTGTATACCCTATCATCAAAGGCATAAATAAAATCATCATCACCCATATAAGTAACATCATCAGTGTGATTGGGGTTACCTTCATTTGGGGTGCTTTAAGCTAGCATGACCAGGGACTTGTAAACTCTGCATGTGTTCTCCAAATGAGGCCCATTTTACACCAAGATTCTTCATCTTCTACCACATTTGTAGGCTCCAAAGGTATAGATAATCTTGTATCTTCAACCCTTTTGTTCGTGTCAAAACCAAAATTCCTTCACTGCATAAAATTTGGTCTCAGGTGCATCTAGTTTTGTTGTGCTCTTTCCATTCTGATCATTTGGTTTCCCATGGATTGCATAGACATAGTCATCTTCTACATCCCTTCGATAATATTTATGACCATCTATAGCGCTGGGTCATTTGAGTTCATAGCGCTTGGCTTTGCTTCAACTTTGAAAGTGGAT
The DNA here is from genome assembly GCA_009831015.1 of Picea engelmannii. NCBI lineage: Eukaryota > Viridiplantae > Streptophyta > Pinopsida > Pinales > Pinaceae > Picea > Picea engelmannii. The sequence goes on from ML845112.1 coordinate 51,710, forward strand.
TCCCTGGAAGAACCAAATAAATCTACCTTTCTAGAAGAAAACACATTATCTTCGATTTTTTGTGCCATTTCCTGAACATAAAAATCTTTTGGATCCTTATTTCTTAGCAAAAAAATAAAAATTTTCTTTCAAATGCATTTACATAATAAAGAAGCACAACACACCCTTTGAGTCTAATATCCTCTGGAATTTTATCAATGAGCTTTTCAAACCTCATATTAAATTCCCTTACTCTTTCATTTTCTTTCTTTTTAACATCATTGAGCTTAGCTAACAACATTCCACCCTCCCTTTGATAAGTCTTACCATCATCTCTAGTGCCGAGTCATTTGAGTTCATATCCCATGGATTTGCTTCAACTTTGGAAGTGGATGCTTTAGAAGAACAAAATAAATCTACCTTGTTAGAAGAAGACACATTATATTCGATTTATCCTACCATTTCTTGAGAATCTTATAAATCTTTTGGATCCTTATCTCTTAGAAAGAGTTCATATCCCTTGGATTTGCTTCAACTTTGGAAGTGGATGCCTTAGAAGAACCAAATAAATCTACCTTGTTAGAAGAAGACACATTATATTCAATTTATCCTACCATTTCTTGAGAATCTTATAAATCTTGTGGATCCTTATCTCTTAGCAAACAACCAAAATTTCCTTCAAATGCATTTACACAATAAAGAAGTACAACACCCCCTTTGGGTCTAATATCCTCTGGAATTTTATCAATGAACTTTTGGAACCTCATAATAAATTCCTTTACTGTTTCATTTTCTCTATTTTTAACTTCATCAAGGTTACCTAACAACATTCTACCATCCTTTTTAATTTCCCATTGTTTCAAAAACAATGCTTTAAATGTATCCCAAGTCTTAACACTAGCATCATTAGGATTTCTGAACCAAATCCTAGCATCCTCTTCTAATGATAACACAAACAACTTCATCACCACATCCCCATGCTCAACCTCCTTTTTAGTAAGAACATCTTCAAAAGCTCTTATATGAGTTTGGGCTAAAATAACATTATTACCCTGGAATTTTGGAAGCCACTTATGATACTTATCTGGCATAGCATGCGCAGCTCCTTGAAATTTTATGAAGTCTAATGCTTTGTACAATTTTTTTTTCCATAATGCCATGATCCTTGTTGAATCTTGTTACCCTATACTATCAAGAAACAAGCACTTTATATCTTCAAGGACTTCAATTTTTTTTGTACCCAAGTCTTGTGATACTTGGGCTGATTTGTTACTTAGTCTTCTCTTGTAAACTCTTCTTGTATGATATTTTTTCTTTTAATTCTCTTCCAATGGAGTTGCCAGATGAGATGTCTCACCAACGGTCCTAGATTATACTCATCAACTACTAGGCAAGGGACTTGTCTTCCTTGAAAATGGTGTCAATTTGTTACCATAAAAATATGTACTTATGAAATATTCAAGTCCAAAGAAGAATGCAAACCTAGGGAAACTTTCTAAAAACCCTACCCAATATCACCTTAGTAAAATTTCCCTTCACTTTAGGCCGGATCTCCTCGTATACAAGGGGGACCTCCATTAGTGAGATTGCTAAATTGCCCTTATGATCTTCAACAAAACAAATTTAGCAATCGAGATCTTATGATGGTGAATTCAAGTAGATTAGTGCCTAATCCTTGGAAAAATGGAGTCAAAACATTTTAAATCTTGAAGGACTTGATGATAGACAATTTTAAACCCAAGAAGATGCTTGGAATAGAAATCAGCCTCAGTCATGACAGTGCTACAAAATCATATTCCAGCCAGCATACTAAGCTTATAAAGGTACACTAGTATTCTTATTGCATTCTTGTTTCATCACATAAGATCAAGATCTGAAAAATGAAGTTAGAGACAGTCTTTTATAAAAGAGAATAGCCCAAGCACCAACACAACTCAGATATGAAATTAGGATGTTGAAGAGGACAAAATAGTCTCTTTTCAAACCTCTAGTACTGAAGGAAAAACCTAGGACAGCAGCAATATTTCCATCTCAAGAGAGAGAAGAGGCTTCCTTTTATAGTCTCCTCTTGTAAACTCTTAGGGAATAAATTAATAAAAGAATAATAGATTCTTGTAAACTCTTGTAAATTAATAATATATTCCCCTATAAGTGGGGCACTCCACCAAAAAAATCCTTCTTTTGATCTTGAAGTGGTCAAAATGTCCAGGTGTCACCTCCACATGCTAGATGTCCCACTAAAATATGTTTTTTCTCAAGATTTGAGCCACTCTAGAAGCTTCTCCATGTAACGCCTCACTAAACAAGGGCTAATGCATCATAAATAATAATTTGAAATCATCATCTAGAGTCTTCTAGGCTGGCCGCTACACAAAGTATGGTTTCCAAGCTACTTTTAATATCATTTTTATGAAATGATGTGTTGTGTGTGGGCTAGGGCAATGGACTGCCTCAACAAAGTATAACTCCATACAATGAATGTACCCCAAAACTTGCCTAAGATGGTGGATTGCTCCTTAATAAGAGTGTAATCATCCTTGTAGAGGATTTAAAATTCCACATGTCCTCATTATACGAAGGGTGTTCCACCAAAAGTGTCATATATAGAATGCCAACATGTCAAATCATGCCTCCAAATATGTAGAACATGTCTC
>ML845113.1:0-11069 GCA_009831015.1 Picea engelmannii
TCTCTAGGTTGCATGGCGCATTGTGTAGCCACTATTGTAGGTGAAGAAACAATATATTCTATCTCTTCGACAATCTATTTTTGATGGATAGAAGGTGTTGAGGCTATAGTGGTTGTAGTGGTATTATGTGCATCCTTTGAAAAGACTGTGAAGAGGATTAATTTTGCAGTATGAGAGATTACCTTGCAGTTTTTTTTTTGTGCAGCAGTAGTCGGAACTACCTCTGGTATCCTATAGAGTTGACCTCTCTGAGTAATAATGACACCACGATGTAAAGGATCATAGACATCATGATGTTTCAACATATATGGTTGGCCCAAAACAACATCATAGACATCAATAGAAGAAATATCACACACTACATCATCCTTGAAGGGATGGATGCCATAGGATAAGTGACATTTTTGGCTGACGCAAAGATCTCGTCCATGGTGAAGCCATATGATGTTTTATGGCTGTAGGTGTGGTGTTTTTGACAACCCAAACTTTTTGAAAACCTTAGCTGAGATGAGATTCTTCTGGCTTTTGTTATAAACAATGAAATGCAATGGGGTCCCCTTCACCCACATCTGTGAATGAAAGAGGTGCTCCCCCTCTTCATAATCTATTGGTTCTTCTAGTTGAATTGTAGTGGTTGTGACAGTAGTAGTGGGGTCTGCGTCGATGATTTTTCTTTTTTCAATATTTTCTGGATCGGATTCTAAATCCGGGTTTGGCTCCATGTCTTTAACCTCAGCCACCAATGACTGTTTCTAGAGACATTCATCGGTGTTGTGCTAGGGGATTTTGTGGAAGTCACACCACTTCCCAATGTCATTATTCATCTTTAATTTACCCTTTTTGTCCTGTGTCTTGGACTATTTGTCTAGAGGTTGTTGGTTAAGGCCATCTTTACCATACCTTGGTTGTCACAGATTTGCAGACCCGAATTCCCATTTGTTCTGTGCCTAAATTTCTGCTCGATTTAAATAACATATCGATAGGAAGCTCCCAATGATGAAATTTTTAGGAAATCCATTTCAATTTGGATGTACCTATGCAGATCCCCACGGTATTTCAGAACCATATGTCTCTCAGAGTCTTTGATACCTATCTTGGTGCACGAGGTATGGAAAGTATTTTTGAACTCCAACACTGTTTGTCTCTTCTATTGCTGCAGAGTGGTCCATCTCATGTACTAGTCTTCATACTTATCAACAAGACAATATTGTTGGTATATTATAGTTAAAAAATTTCCAAGTGGGCTCAACCCGTATATTCCAAATTTTTCTATGGAAAATTTCTCCCAGTAAGTTTCCCACCAATGTTTGACATGGGGGAAATCCTTGAGAAGTGAGAAGGTGATCTTTTCCCTGTCGGAAACATTTTGAATAGAGAAATAACCCTCTAATAGATTTAACCATTTTTCTAGGGTATCCACATCTATCTGACCTTCAAATATGGGAATATCAAAATTAACTTGTACCTTGAAGGGAGAGGTTCCTCCAAAATGGTCGCTTGATGAAGATGTGCCTGTTGCTATCAGCAGACGTTGAAGAATGTGTGCAAAATTCTCCATCATTGTGTCCCTCTGTTGCATGAGATCTTGCTCAAGCAACAGGTTAATAGAATATTATGCTCCATCATCTTTCGTTTTTGGCTCCATCGAGGGTTTATTGGGTGTGTGAGAGTGATTTTCCTCAAAAGAGACAAACTCGAGACCCAACTGGCTATACTCAGACCTCGTCGGGGACATGTGCTGAAAAATGATCAAGAACAGGCTGCTCTAATACCACTGATATGGATTTATTTTTGGAATGAAATGAAAGTAAAAAAATTACAATGAAATACTCATGAAAATTGTTAGAAACAGAGAAATACAACAATACTTGATTTCTATTAATGAAATAATTTCAAAGAGACTGTAAAAATGCAGAGTGAAAGATTTGCTAGAATGGTGGAAGCTTTATCTCTGAGAAGTTATGCGATGGCTACACTCATTTGCCAGAAGATGATTACAATGACACTCTGAAGGCATTTTTATGATAAACATGAATGCCAAAACCCTAGACATCCAAAAGCCTAACCTTAGGAGATGAAACACAAAAAGTAATGTGGGCCCCATTTGGGAAGTTAGTACATTAACTTCCTGGGGTTGTAAATTTTGCATACGATCTCCATTTTAGGTGCATGATAGCTCATTGGAAATGTCTTTTCTAGAACTATGCATTACACCATCAAACTATGACTCTGTCTATAGATTGACTATGACGAGCCAAAAAATCACTATTTAGGGCCCCAAAACAGCCTTGGAAGTACAACAAGATGTGCTAACATGAAAACATACCAAATAATCTAGTTGTATTAGGTGGGAGGCCACCAGTATCCACATGGAAGATGTGTAGGTATTTAGACAGCCCTGGAAGTGTAGAAACCATAACTACAAAGAAGTGTAGAAGAACGTGTTGTAATAACAACTAACAAGAGGATCCAGTTTGAATAGGTGGGTGGCCACCAATATCCACCTAGATCAGGTTGGGAACTCGTTCTTATGATGACCTTTTTTTCTACAAAATGTTCACCACACATCCTCCCTCTTTTCATTTCCCTTATTCTCATTCAATTGAAATGTTAAGTTCTTTATGTTTTCTCTCATCTCTTCCACAGTTGGATATGTATGCTTATATTGATTTTCCTCTAACTGCAATGTTGCTTGCACAACCTCAGCCTGATTTTGGAACTTTTTTTGTCTCAAAGGATACTTCAAATGTGCCAATAAAGAGTTAACAAATAAATGTCTATGTTGCATATCATTAATAGGGTACTTCAAATTACCTTTTAGCCTCTTGAAATTATGATCAAATTCCCAAACTGACTCACTTGGTTTTTTTTTAATCTCTATCATTTCATTTATGAATTGATCCTCTGAACTTGGTTTCTGAAATTCATTGATCAATTGTTTCTTCACATCTGTGACAGTTGTAGGTGCTCCTGTTCAATTATTTTTTGTGAGACACATATACGAGTCTAATGTACGGTCTATGAATTTGATTTCCAACTGTGCAACCTTTGTATCTTCATCTATAATCTTATTAGGTGCCCATATATTTTCACATATTAAAAAATAATTTTATGGGTCATCTTACCCTTCTCCTCAAAAATCTGGTAACCTAATAGTTGAGTCTTGTCCTTCCATTGTGAAGTTTGTTTTACTACCACCTCCACGTGGTGTAGAGAATTGACTGCTACTTGTTGAAATTACTCTTCTACTTGAGTTTCCACTGGACCCATGTCCTGTGAAAATCCTTCTACCGCAAATCACTTGTTGATTAACCGGTTTTTCTTCTTTAGATGTCTTAGTCACACATGGGGTTGTGGGTTCCACACTAATTAAAATATGGAATGGAGAGCCTTCTTTTTCACCAGACCCCTGAAATCTAGTTTTTCTCTCATATGTGTCACGCAATATTTCCTCAATCTTCTCTATCACATGAAGATCCTCTACCTCTTCCTCATCATTGTCCAATCCCTCTCGCTCGGCTACTGCCCTCTTTTTCTTATTGATCTTATACCAATAGGGTCGTTTGTTGCATGTTGGTCCTTATTTCCTTATTATTTCCCTGGTTTGTTTGTCATCCATCATGATGGGGACCATTACTTCCTACTTTTAGCTTCCTCCCAAATCCTTCTCCATATCTCATATCTTCCTTAGTTCTTCCCCCAGCTCCCACATGCGTGCAAAGTGATTTAATTGTCTGATTCGATGGTCATCATGCCTTTATCATGCAATAAGATATTGATCAAAGTATAATGAGACCTAATGTACCTCCCTCTTGGTACCTTCAAGAATTCATGCTCTGAAGTAGTATATTACTTCGTTGTATCGACTACAAATTCAGTAATAAAACCTCCAGTAATGTTGTCTAACCAAAAATCCATTGCATGAGTGAATTTATTATTAACCCTTTTCAACAACATGATATTCTCATCAGTCCATTATATGGGCCTTATCCGATTAGTCAGATGAGTATCCTTCAACCTCAATAACCACTCCTATAACAAATTTGGAAAATAACATAAATATGCCTCATGACAATCAGTAAACACATACCTCTATATATATTGGTGCAGTGTATAACTGGAACTTCTATTATCTTTCTGCATGAACTCAAGTTTCTTTGTCTCCAACCATATTTCAATGTATTTCTTTGTAGGGTTCCATGTCCTAAACATCCCCTTCTACCACTGCATTTTCTTCATTAAATCCCCTCCAATTTGATCTTCTAGGTTCCAACCAGATTTAGAACCATTTATTGGATGTATGGGATGACCCAGGTTCTACCTTAGTTCTCCAACAAAAATATAGAAACCATTGTCCCCTCTAGTAAACCAGAAGGAAACACCGTGCATAGAGTGCACAACGCAATCTCACTCGAGAGGGATTATGGGTGATTGCATGACCCAAGTGTCGGCAATCATGGAAGGGATGGAACACATGGGGAATTTTATGCCTATTAGACTTATTCTACTTCAAAATTCATTCTACCATACCATTATTCATCAGATCTATTATTTTATCCATTCAATGAAATTCATTTTGTAGAAAACATCACACTATTATATTGCACGCTATAAATAAACTTCAACAGATTCATTCATAATCAAGAATATAAAATCAACACATAAAAGATAAAATACATAGAGGCAACATCTTTACCGTGGTTCACCCTGATCCGGGTGGATATTGGTAGCCACCCACTTATTCCAATTGGCTCCTCATGTCCATTTTTTTGTTCAGCACATTCTTCTGTACTGATTTATGATTATGGGTTATACACTTATGGGGATGTCTGAAGCCCCACACATCCTCTAAGTGGATACGAGTGGCCTCTTGCCTAATCCAACTAGCTTATTTTGTATGTTTTCATGTCAACACATCTTTTTGTACTTCCAAGGTCGTTTTGGGGCCCCTAAACATTGTTTTTTTGGCTCACCACATTCAAACTATATACAGAGTCAGGTTTTGACGATGGAATGTGTATTTCTCTAAAACAACTTTCCAACAAGATATCACGTGCCTAAAATGAAGGTCGTATGCAAAATTTATGAACCTTGGAATTTGAGGTACCAAATTACACCAGCTTACCCATAGGGCCCACATGAATTTTGGCGTTCACCTTCTAGGGTTAGGTTTTCGAATGTCTAGGGTTTTGGAATTCATAAGTAATATCAAAAAGGCCTCTGGAGCCTCATTGTAATCCATTTTTATCAAACGAATGCATGTAGCAGCCACATCTTTTCTCAGAGATAGCTACCATCATTTGAGCAAGTGTTTTAGTTCTATAGTTTTACAGTTTCAACCTATTTCATTATTTTATAGAAGATATTGCTCATTCGATATTTGTGTTATTCTTCATACCTTTGTGTTTATTGTATTCATTTTGTTAATCAATTCGTTCCACTCCTAAATCTAGATCAGTGGTATCCGAGCGATCTTCTCTTCATTTATTTTTCTTTGTGCATATCCCCGACAAGATCTGGGTACAAGAAGTTGGGACTCGAACCAATCGAGCCATTACAATATTGGTTGCGTCAAGCCCCAAAACAACCCATGGGGAAGAAAATAAAGATGATGGATCAGGAGATCCTATTAAAATGTTGCTCAAGGAATCCCTCACATGACAAAGGAACAAAATGATGGACAACTTTGCATAGATCATTCGACGACTTCCCACAGGAGACGCATCTTCATCAAGCGGAAATACAACCCCCTTCAAGGTATAGGTAAATTTTGATATTCCATTATTTGAAGAAATTATAGATGTGGATGTTGTAGATAAATGTTTGAATCTACTCTAAGGATATTTTTCAGTCTACAATTTTTACGATGGGGAAAAGATCACTTTTTCACTCCTCAAGGCCATTCCCCATATTAAAGACTGGTGTCATACTTACTCTAAGAAAATGGGTCGTGGAGGAATCTACTATGTTTTTGGTGGCCCCTACATGGGATTCCTTCTGGGATTATATTAAAGAATAGTACTACCCTGTTGGAAGCTACGAGGACAAGTACACCAGATGGACCACCCTACTTCAAGAAAGGGACTAGACGGTACCAGATTTCACCAATATTTTCCATACCCTACGCACCAAATTGGGTATCAAAGATTTTGAGCATCATCTGGTGCTCAAATACCACGTATTTTTGCATAGATACATTCAAAAAGAAATGGAGTTCCTGGACATCACATCATTGGGAACGACTTATAGATACACTGTCAAGATCGAGTAGAAATTTAATCAGAAAATGTGAGAGTTTGGATCGACAAACCCCTGATAGGTGAAGCAAGGAAAAGGAATCCCCAACCCACACAGAAATGGACCAAGTTGATATGGCTACCCTCAGGACAACTAGTCCAATCCTCAACACAAGAAGGGAAATGAGAATATGAAGAAGGACACGGGAAAATGGTGTGAGTACCATAAACGTCCTTGGCACAACACCGAAGAATGTCTCTCCAAACTGTCCCTTGTGGCCAAGTTGAAGGCTTCTGAGTCATAGGTCGATTCTGATTCTGATTCAAATCCTAAAGGAGGGAATCATATTATCGATGTTGAACCCAGTGCCAATTTCTCTACCACCAAAGTCCATCCAAGCGAACCCGAAGAACGAGAGGAAGGGGAATGCCTCTTTCACTCGCAAACGTGGGTCAAGGGGGCTCTGCTTCATTTCATTATTGATAGTGGTAGTCATAAGAACCTGATTTCAATAGAGGTCATCAAGTGGTTGGACCTTCCAACAACAACGCACCCACAATGCTACACCATCGATTGGCTTCACCAAGGAATAGATTTATGTGTCAGCCAATAGTGTCATCTTCCCTACGACATAAATCCTTTCAAAGATGAGGTATTGTGTGATATTTATCGCATTGAAATTTGTGATGTTCTTTTAGGACAACCATATTTGTGGAAGCGTCATGTTGTGTATGAATCTAGAACCTGCAGTGTTATTATTATTTTGGGTAGACAATTGTACAGGATCCTATACGTGGCATCACCTACTGCTACTTCTTTAATCTCTGCTAAGAAATGTAGTAAGTTCATTTCATATACCATAAAGTTCATCTTCTTTGTGATCCATTCTCACAGTAATTATAAGGTCATCTCCACATCCGTGGCCTCTACACAGTGCCTCTCTTTGCAGCAAAATCAAGTGGATGGGATCATGGAAGAATACAGAGACATCTTCTCATCACCTATAGAGGTATCGACACACTGCCAAGTCAATCATCCAATTGATATTACCCCCGACGCACCTCTACCTAATGAACAAGTCTATCGGTTATCATTGATGGATATTGGAGAAATCGGGCATCAGATCTAAGAGCTTCTTCAAAAGGGGCACATCAGACCTAGCTCCTCTCCTTGTAGAAGCCTGATTATACTAGTGCAGAAGAAGGACAAGACTTGGTGACTCTACATTGATTAAAAATCCTTAAACAAACTCACAGTCAAGAACTGCTACCCCATTCCCAGGATTGATGACCTTCTTGACCAACTCAAGGGGGGAAATTTCTTCAGTAAGATTTAATTGAATTCTAGCTACCACCAGGATCCCATCGAACCAAATGATGTATAGAACACAACCTTCAATTCTAAAGAAGGTATCTACGAATGGCTAGTCATTCCCTTTGTCTTAACAAACTCACCAACCACTTTCATGGGGTTGATGGATGATGTATTGAGACCCTTCACCAACTCCTTTGTGGTATTATATTTGGATGACATCCTCATCTTCATCAGAACGTGGGAGGAGCACATGCAACATATTCATCAGGTTTTGAGCACTCTGCAGTAGCACAAGATTTATGCCAACTTGGAAAAATGTTCTTTTTGCATGAACAAGGTCCAATACTTGGGCTACATTGTTGATGAGCATGGGGAGCATATTGATCCAGCTAAGATCCAATTCATCTGTGACATGCCAGCCTTGAACACACCAACCGATATTCAAATCTTTTTGGGACTAACAACCTTCTACCGATGGTTTGTGTTGGGATTCTCCCATATTGCATGGGCCCTCAACCATGTGAACAAGGACGGTGGTAGGGACAAGTTTGTGAGGGGGAATGAACATAAATGAGCATTCAATGATATGAATCATCGCTTGTGCTCATCTCCAATACTCTCTTTGCTTGATCTGCAACAACCATTCGATATTGAGACTGATGCATATGACTATGTTGTGGGAGCAGTTCTCACTTAGCATGAGAATCTGGTGGCAGACCATAGTGAGACACTCTCTAATACTATCTGGAAATACCCCACCTATGACATGGAAATGTATTCCATCATACAATCCTATCATCAATGGAAACATTACATTCTGGGGAAAGACATGATAATACACACTGATCACAAGCCTCTACAGTTCATAAAGACACAAGGGAAATTGCAGAATGACCGCCATTAAAAGTGGTCCACCTACTTGCAGAAATTCCATCTCAACATAAAATATAAGATAGGTATTAAGATAGGTATATACAATCATGTCACTGACTTCCCTAGTCGGCCTCATGTGGCTTCACTCACCACTGGGCTCCATTCCTGTGGACATGGAGCATCTGAGTGGCCCCAAGTTTATCAGCAAGATCTGGACTTCGCCACCATCTATCAACTCTTGGGTATAGGCACAATTGTCGTTGATTTTCACATTTAGGATAGACTCTTATGCCACATGGGCCATCTCTTTGTTCCTACAAGCAAGTGTGAAATGATTATTTGGGAAACCCACTACATTTAGGTGGTAGGATATTTTGGCATGAAGAAAACTATGGTTGTTCCTCAGAAACATTTTTATTGGCCAAAACTTCGACAAGACGTCGGCAAGTATATCATATATTGCACTTCTTGTGCCATTTCCAAGCCAACCATCAAGAAGCAAGGCTTATACACCCCTCTTCCTATTCCCGAGAAGCCTTGGGAATCCATCTCAATGGATTACATGTATAAATTGCCATCCACCAAGAAAGGAAATGACTGTGTGTTTGTGGTTGTTGATTGATTTTCGAAGATGGCCATCCTCACAGAATGTAAGAAGAATTTCACAGTGACGTATACTACTAATCTCTTCTTCGAACGAGTGTGGGTCCAATTTGGGATACCATAGACCATCATCTTTGACCAAGGCAATAGGTTCCTCAGTACCTTTCGACCGAGTCTCTAGTCTTTTTTGGACACTAAGCTCACAAAATCCAATGCTTTCGACCCCCAAATCGATGTCCACACAAAGTTCGTCAATCAGATGATTGTGCACATCCTGTGCATGTACAATTCTAAGAATCCACGTACATGGGATGAGAGTCTCCCATATATCCAACAAAGTTACAATAGGGCTCTCCATAGTTCCACTGGTCATATCCCATTTCAAGTGGGTCTAGGATTCCAACCCTTGGGACTCATTAATTTTGCACTTCCTCTTACCACTACACATACAGACTCTTCCCTTGATCATTATGTGATCGACAAAGCCACCAGATTCATTGAGCATATTCAACACATCCACCAACAGGTCTAGGAGATTTTGCACATCTGCCATGATCAACACAGGGTACCACACCAGTTTTAGGTTGGCGACAAAGTATGGTTACATTTGTATAAGGAGCGTCTCATTAGGCCCCATCGGAAGATTCACCCACTTTGTTATGGGCCTTACACTATCACCAAGGCTATGGGTAGCAATTGTTTAGAGCTCAACACTCCACCCTTCCTTGGTTTGCATCCAATATTCAATGTGGACCTCCTTCATCCATATTTTCCCCCATTATTGGACACCTATGAGATTGCAGAACAACTGAAACCAACATAGCTCAACCCTGACTGTGCATGGAACAAGAATCCATTGATCATATAGTGGACACACAGTTCAAGGGTACTCACTAGCAACAGATCTAGATTTATCGGGTTGTCAAGGCATGGAAAATCCTACACCAAAGAAAGTGGCTCACCCGGGTCCAAATCCAACAGAAGTTTCCTCACCTAATGGGGGAACTCAACCCAATGGAGACCATTACTTCTTAATGGGGGAGGATTGATCCAGGTGGATATTGGTGGCCACCCACCTATTCCAACTAGCTCCTCGTGTCTATTTGTTTGTTCAACATGTTCTTTTGTATTACTTTGTAATTGTGGGTTCTACACTTCTGGGGTTGTATGAATCCCCACACATCCTCCAGGTGGATACAAGTGGTCTCTCATCTAATCCAACTAGCTTATTTTGTATGTTTTCATGTCAACACATCTTGTTGTACTCCGAGGGCCATTTTGGGGCCCTAAACATTTTTTTTTTGGCTCGCCACAATCCAAAGAACCTGATTTCATTGTCGGTAGTGGTAGTCATACGAACCTGATTTTAGCAAAGTTTTTCAAGTGTCTAAACCTATCAACGACACTGCACCTACATCCCTACACCATCGGTTGGCTTCACCAAGGAAGAGATCTATGTGTCAGCCAACAATGGAATCTTCCTTATGACATCAAGCCTTTCAAAGATGAGGTACTGTGTGATATGGCTCCCCTTGAATTTTGTGATTTTATTTTAGGACAACCATATTTTTGGAAGAATCATGTTGTGTATGCGTCTATACCCTACAGTGCTATTATTAATTTGGGTAGACAATTGTATAGGATCCCAGAGGTAGTGCCTCATACTTCTATTTCTTTAATCTCTACTAAGAAATGTAGTAAGTTCATTTCACAGACCAGAAAGTTTGTCTTAACTACCACATATTGAAAAATTTGCGACGACCACTTGCAACGAAAGTACTCTTTCGTTGCAACATGCAAGAGATTTTTTTTTTTTCTAAATCTACCCCATGTTCATTGCCATCTCGATGCCTATAGTTTGATTGAATTGTAATGGTCAATTTTCGTCGCATATGCGATGACCGTACTTTTTCCATCGCCTATGCGACGAAAGTTGACCATAAAAATTTAGTCAAACTTTACCGTTGAAAATGACCTAAAATAAATAGCTGTAATATATATATATATATATATATATATATATATATATATATATATATATA
>ML845113.1:37101-60388 GCA_009831015.1 Picea engelmannii
CCTCTTAGCTAGGGAGGTATCCTTCACCAAGATAATTTGGTGAAGATGTCTGCAATCTCCTCATGTGTAGGAAGGTACTTCATGTGTACTATTTTCCTTTGCATCATGTCTCTAATATAGTGATATTTTATCTCAATGTGTTTTGATCTATCATGAAACACAAGTTTCTCAAAGAGCTTCAAACATCTCTGGCTATAATCATAGAATCCATTTCATGAACAAGTAAATCTGTCAGAATTTTGTGAAGACGCACTACTTCACATACTCAATGATATATACTCTTCATATGTGGTACTTAAGGCCATAGGTCTTTGTTTCCTGCTGCACCAGGAAACCATGGAAAAATTCACGGTAAAACAACAACCGGATGTGCTCTTCCGGACCACTCTACTTTCTGTCCATTCTACATATCCCTACAAACTCAAGTCTACACTGGAGACATATCTCAGGCCATATCTAACTGTTCCTCATAGATACCTCAATACATGTTTCGTTGTTGTCCAATGATTCTGTCTTGGCTGACTCATGGAATGACCAAGTACATTCAATGCATAACATGAATCAATTATGGTGTTAACCAGATACATCAATGACCCAATAAGATGTGGATCAATCTCATCTGAATCATCATCATTCATTTTCTTCAAATCCATCACCGTGGATTTACATTTTTTCATACTGAACTTCTTTAATATTCCCACTATATATTTTCCTTGACTTGGGAAAATCTCATCGGTCCTCTATCATACTTCTTTTCCCAAGAAGTAGTGCATCATACTCATATCCTTCATCCCAAAATCAAAATTCAAAGCTTAATTGTATCCAACAACAAGTATTTTTGAATAAGTCATCAAAATAAGCCTCTCGTCACCAACATTGTAATAATACAGGTTTGGATCAACAATACTCTTGCTGAAACCCAAACTTATCAAGAATCCATCAATCTGATATATTTTCCAACTCATGGATGGTAGTACGGATGGAAGTGTATCGGGCTTACTATATCAACTGTCTCATCATAGACAACTCCCTATGTTTGTGAGAATCCTCTGGTTATATATATCGCTTTGTATTTATTGACACTTCCATCAGTTGCATGCTTGATCTTATAGATCCACTTGGAAATTACCACATACTTCTCTTATAGTCTCTGAACAATATCGTATACATATTTCTTTAAGATATATTGGTATTCTTCTGTTATGGCATCTTTCTTACATGTTCTCTCGTTGCTTCTCTAAGACAATTAGGATCAAAATCAATGAAGTGGATCATGACTGAAGGATAGCTAGAAAAACTCTTTTTCCTTTTTGGGATGTGCCTTGAGGGGATTGTATGTTCCTCTTCCTCCTATAGAGTGAGCCTAGGCGAGCCTTTTATTCCCTACTGCAATATCTCTGGACATATCATCTGGAGAAAATGGATCAGCTCAAATAATGTTTGTCTCCCTCTGAAATGTTGAAGAGAGAGAAGGTATTGTCTCACTGTCAATATCCATCTGAGATTCTTCGAATATTTGAAAGGCTATCTCTTCTTCAAGGACAACATATCCGCTTGTCTCAATTTGTCTCTGACCAAGGATGTAAATCTAGAATGTCTTCGAAGATTCACTGTTATCCCATAAATGTATCCTTTCTCCCTGAAGGGTCTATCTTGGACTTCTTCTCTTTGGGTACATGAAAATACACTGGGCACCCAAATATCCCGAAGTGTTCAATCTCAGGCTTCACTCTGTTGAAGGTTTCTTCGGGAGTTATTTTTTTCAAAGTCTGGTGAAGACTCTTGTTCTAAACATATGTTGTTTCATGCATGCTTATTCCCATGGAATCATAGAAAGATTTTGATCATGCATTATTGCATTGGTTCTATGAATGATGGTTCTATTCTTCCTCTTTCTCAAATAGTTTTGACTCCATGTGAGTCAAGTGAATCTCTCTAAAGGATAAGCATCTTCCTTTGTTCTTAACTTGTCTTGGAAAAGAAAACAAGAGGAACCAAAACAAGAATATATCCTAAAGGAGAATAATGAGTACATCTCTAGAATCAAAATAATTTAAGGATTGTTTTCATAGCTACAACACTTAGTTGTAATGTAGAAAAATTTAGAAATATAGGTTAGAGGAATGACAATTACAATAATCAAACCTGGAGTCTTCACTTCTAGTGTGTTGTTCCTTTGAATGCACTAAGATCCCTATGGATCCATGACTTCAGCAAAAGGTTCCTTCGTCTTGCAATTACCCTCATGACAATGATACAAATAATATATATACAAGTGCATACCTCAGGGTGCTTATATGATTTCTCTAATGGCACATGGATGATCTATGTCCTTTGACATCTTCATGAAGGAGGTAGTCACAGTGTCACCTTTTTTGTGTCACCCACAATAAGTATTCCTTTGAATTCTTGTCTTCCAGGAACTTGAAGTTGCTTGATCCATCAAGCTTATCTTCCATCATAGTTTTGTTCATCATAATTTTAGATTCTTCACAAACCCTTGTCAACTGGGATAGAAAACCTAGCGGTGGCTTGGCTAGCACTTTTAGGTTTTGTTGGACTTATGACTGCCAACAATAAGCCTTTGAAAAATAGAAGAACAATGGTGGGTTGAAGAGTTGTAACATACCCAGCCACCCACAGGCCGGGGTGCACTACCTTCAAGCCTGCCCTTGGACTTCTTTATCTTACTAATACCTTTTTAAAATTTAAGGATGCATAAAAGGAAATACTTTAACAACATGCACCATCAGTAGTGAGAAAGCATGCATAGTGAAAAGATTCAATTAAACGATAATTAAATATACATCGAAAATACATTCATATACATGCAATTGATACCATAACAGAGAGCACTTATCTTTATGAAATATGACACCAACTAGTTGCAGACCAAGTACTTTCCACCCAACCATCGACACTACTGTTCCAAATCTCAACAAAATCATCACCCCCGAGCCAGGGCTATGAATCCACAAGGATGGTTCCAGAGTGTTACTTGGCTTCCCAAACCAGCCAACACCCAAGCTCTCATAGGCTTCCAAGCTCTCACATAAATCCAAGTACACAACTCTCTTCTACCCATCTTTCACCACCCAAGAGAAGGTACATCCACCCTTCTCTACCACGCAGTCCCTCAGGAAGTCCTTCTCCTTATTCAATCTCCAGCACAACTGGTCCATAATCTTAATGTTGGAACTCTCAAGACTCACAGCTGTGAGCAACGTTGGACAAAGGCCAACGCATCTTATACATGCAGGCCTCAAATCACGACTAGATCACACCAGTGACCACTACATCCAAATATCGCATGGATAATCCTCAACAGTTCGGTTCCCTTTCCCCATCCAAGACGTGGGTGAGGATGGATCAATGAATGGGTGAGTGAGTTCATGAAAGTGCGTGAGGGAAATGAATGAACGTACTGGAAATCAATGAACAAGCCATCAGTCTAACCCCCCCATAATACCAGAGGAGGGTTTAAGTAACTTCGTGGGGAATAAAGAACCTCCTGGCCTTCCCCAAGAATCTCATGTAATTGATCCCCTCCCTTAATAGAAAATGGTAATTAACATAGGAATAACACTTAGCCCCTCAATCCCCCTCTCTTGTGGAATCATAGCCCCCTATAACTCTAGTCCTTATCCTTATGGCAACTAGCCATGTATTTATTATTAATAATGATAGAAACCATTACATGTATTGGGCACAATGGCCTTTTATTAATTTTTTGGGCACCCCAACCTCTCAACATTGTAACAATACATTATTTAAAATCGGGGTTCAAAACCTCGGGTGTTACATTCCCTCCCCCTTATTTTGGCACTTTCCTCGGTGCATATACAAAATACAGATCAAAATATCAAATTTATTCAAAATTTTGCAGGTACTTTGCACGCATGGCATCTTCATGCTCACAGGTAGCATCTTCAGGACCATAGCAGGTCCATTGAACTTTTACCAGCTCTATAACTTGATTCTGGAACATTTTGACTTTTCTGTCCAATACCCGCACTGGCTGAACCTGAAAATATCCCTTCATCTCTACCTGAATCATATGCTAATCAATAACATGGTTAGGGTCATGTACATATTTCTTTAGTAAAGATACACGAAATAAATTATGCACATTCATGGAAGTAGGCAATGTAAGCATGTATGCAACTGGCCCTATTATGTCCAATATTTCAAATGGACCATAGAATCTGGCTGCCAACATTATACAACTACCCAATTTCAATGAGCTTTTCTTGGGATTCACTTTCAAAAGTACATGCTCCCCTACTTTAAATTCTCTATTTGTCATGTTCTTGTATGCATAAACTTTATGTCTATCCTAAGATGCCTTTAAATTCTACTTGATCTTAACCACCTGGTCTTCCATGTCCATGAGAAACTCCAGCCCAAGTACCACTCTATCTATTGGGTTGTCCTAGCTTACTGGAGTATCACATTTCCTATCATACAAGACTTCAAATGGGATCATTCTCAATGAATCTTGATACCCATTATTATATGAAAACTCAACCAAGTGTAAGTAATCTTCCCACTTAGATGGCTTATCCATCACATACATTCTCAACATGTCTTCAATTATTCGATTGACTCTCTCTGTTTTCCCATCTATCTGGGGATGATATGTTGTGTTAAAGTTTAGATTTGTGCCAAATCCTTTAAAGAATCCCCTCTAGAAATTGGAGGTAAACTTTGTATCTCTGTCCGATACGATTGTCCTAGGTATCCCATGCAACCTAGTAATTTCCTTCATGAAAATTTCTGCAATATTAGCCGTTGTATGCGTTGTCTACACAGACAAAAAATTAGCAGCCTTTGTTAATTTTTCAACCACCACCATGATTGAATCATGTTTCTTATTCGTTCTAGGTAATCCTGTGATGAAATCCATGGTGATCACTTCCCATTTTTTCTCTGGGATTGGCAACGGATGCAACAAAGCCACTGGGTGCCTATGCTTAGCCTTCACCTTCTGACATTCCATACATCGAGAGATATAATTAGAAAAATCCTTCTTCACTCCCGGACAAAAGCACTGGCTTATTACTATTGTAATTGTTTTATGGTAACCAGGATGTCCAGCATAAGGGACATCATACATTTCCTTCATTACCAAATTCCTCAGTTCTCCACAACTAGGAACATAGATTCTATTTTTATGCATCAATAATTTGTCTTCCTTTATCTCATACTCCTTTATTTTCTGTTGTACATCTCCTTGATGTAAGCTTTCCTTTACCTGTAGGTATTGTTGTTCTGTAACAAGACCATCTAAAATTCCGCTCTTCAAGTATGACTGATGCATACTGACAACAGTAGCATGCATGGTATGCACTCTTCTACTAAGTGCATCGACAACTTTATTCTCCTTTCCCTTGATATGCTTGATATCGAAGTCATATTCACTTAAAAATTCCATCCATCTTGTTTTCCTAGAATTCAATGTTGGTTGTTCAAAAAGATACTCATGCCAATGTGGTCTGTCCTTAATTTGAATTTCTTCCCCATGAGATAATGCCTCCACATCCTCAAGGCGTGAACAATGGAAGCAAGTTCCAAGTCATGTGTGGCATAGTTCATCTCATGTTCCTTAAGCTTTCTAAACTCATATCCATTGACATGTCCATTTTGTGTGAGGACTCCCCCAAGTCCTTCCTTACATGCATCTGTACATACCACAAAACTTTCATCTAGGTCAACAATATTTAACACAGGTGCACTATTAAGTAATTCCTTCAATAGATTAAAAACATTTTCACACTTGAGTGTCCATTCAAATTTAGTTCCCTTATTTTGAAAAAAAGTGATGGGATGAGAAATCTTAGAGAACCCTACTATGAACCTTCTATAGTAGCCAGCTAATCCCATAAAAAATATGACGTCTGACACATTTCTGGGTGTTGGCCATTTTCTAATGTCTTCGATCTTCTTTGGATCTACTATTATTCCCTGCTCTGAAATAATGTGTCCCAAGTAATGGATCTCTTTTTGATAAAAATAACACTTACTCAACTTGGCATACAACTGATGTTTTCTCAGTACTTGCAACACCAGTCTTGAGTGATGTTCATGCTCCTCTTTAGACTTAGAATAGATAAGTATGTCATCCAAGAATACTATGACAAAATTATCCAAATAGTTTCTGAATATGCCATTCATTAAGCACATGAAGACAGTTGGTGCATTGGTCAGTCCAAATGGCACCACTACAAATTCATAATGCCCATACCTGGTCCTAAAGGTTGTCTTATGAATGTCTTCTTCCTTGATTCTTACCTGATGGTATCTTTCCCTCAGTTCAATCTTTGAGAATATCTTTGCTCCTCTTAGTTGATCAAAGAGGTCATCGATTCGGGGTAGAGGATACTTGTTCAGCTGTCGGAAGTCAATACACAACCTCAAGGTTCCATCTTTCTTTTTGACAAAAAGTATTGGCGCTCCCCAAGGTGAAACACTTGGAAATATGTACCCTTTCTTCAAAAATTCCTCCAACTGCATTTGTAATTCTTTTAACTTTGGTGTGCTCATTCTGTAAGGTGTTTTTGACACCGGGGTAGCTCCTAGCACTAAATCAATTGAGAAATCTATCTCCCTCCTTGGTGGAAATCCTGTTGTTTCTTAGAATACATCTTCAAATTCCTATAGTACCGAGAAATCTTCAAGGCTTGGCCCCTTTGTATTATTTGTCTCTTCCACATGAGCTACATACAATTGACATCCTTTCTTAAAACATCTTTTTAGTTGTAAGGCTAAAATATCCCATATAGCGATGGGCCTTGGAACTCCTTTCATAGTTCTCTGCTTTCTATTTCCATCAAGACATGTAAATGTCTTGTTATGAAAATCTAGGATAGCATGATGATTTTCCAACCAATCCATTCCAATCAGAATATCATAAGACCCCAATGGTATCATATTTAGATCCATACTAGTATTCATGCCATTAAGATTTATGGAACAAATTATGACCATATCATGGATTCTTCTTTTGGTTTCAATGGATAACTAAACCAAACTTGATTTTCCAAGTTTATTTTTCTCCAAATTTAATCTATCCACTATCTTAGGATCAATGTAGCGATGACTTGCTCCTGAATCAATCAAAATAGCAATAGGATGATTTATGATCTTACCTTCCACCTCGATCATATTGGACTGATACTCTACTTTTCGATCATTTAAATCTGCATAGATTCTTCCCATATCTTCAACTGTTGTAGCTTCTTGGATGTTGTGTACAGTATTCACTCTATCCTTTCTATGTGGGAAATCCTTGTACAGGTGATCTTCCTTGCATCCCCAACATTGGATTGGTGGTATTCCCCTTTTTCCCAAGGAATCTTCCTTCTTAAAATCTCCCTGAGCATACCGATATTGATGATTTATATTAGGTTCATTCCTATTGAAGGTAGTTTTGAATCCTTTCCTCCTCTGATCGTACTTCGCATTCTTCTTGTCCTTCCAATATTTCTGCAGAGATTCTCTTCCCTGGCCTTGCTCATACTTGTATTTATCCTTCTTGATGGCTTCAGTGAAGGTATTGGGCTCATCATACTTGATATTTTCCTTATAAAAGGATGGAAGTCCACTTATAAATATATGTGTTTTCACTTTCTCATCACCAATGAACCTGCCATACTTTAACAATCCCAAGAACTTCTTCTCATACTCTGCCATAGTCATACTTCCCAACCTGAGTTCAAAGAACTCTTGCATTTTCTTGTCATAGAAATTATTTGAGAGGTACTCCTTCTGGAAGTACTTCTTGAACTACTTCCAAGTGATCCTACTTTCATTAACATGTTCCACTTGCTTCGGTTGGTCCCACCACATTGTAGCTTTCCTGTGTAAATGGTAGGTGGCAATCCTGGCTTCCAGATTTGATGAATAGTTATGCAACTGAAAATATCTCCTGATTCCAAGAAACCATGATTCAACATCATCTTCCCTTTCTCTTTCACCCTCAAGGGAAGGTGGCTTGATCTTCCTGAGCTCTCCTTGCAAAATATCTGCCTCTTATCTCCTCCTTTGGTGTATGACAGGAGACACCTCTGGACTACTTATGCGATCATCCACTGAATAAAACTTTATTTCTAAGTAAGGAGGTGAGTGGTGTCCATGCTCTCTACTAGCACTTCTGGAATAACCATCTCTTCCATGATCATCCCTTCTTTCATGGAACCTTCCTTCTTCCTCTTGTCTTGAGTTTGATCCCTTATTCATTTGTCTCTACAACTGATTTAAGCTCTGCAACACTTGAGAATTTATCTGACTTTTCTTTCTCATCAGTCTCTCATTGTCTTCTTTGTATCTCCGCACTTCCATCTTCAGGATTCTTACTGTTTCTATTAATGTTTCCTATTATCCTTTTCCCTTGCATCCATTGGACTCTGTCTCTGCATTACCAACTCTGGTATTCTAGCCTTCGGCTCCTTATCATGACTGGAGGCTCCCTCGCCTTCTTCCATTTCCTCAATACACATCATAAGCTAATGTGCTTAAGCCCCTTAATTATGCAAAATGTGAAAGTGACCTTTTTGTTAGAATTATTCATACGATAAACAAAATTTCCAATCCATGCTACTGGTCTCTTTATTTCTTTTTGTTCATGGAGATCATATCCCCATTCTCTGAAAATAATAATGTCATGTTATCCTTGGCTAACATAGAATTTCATCATGTGTAGGCGCTTCCTTCAAACCACCTTCCCAGGTGACCACGGCTAAACCCTTCCTTATCACTTTTCTATCTCGAAGACCACCAATTCATCCCTTATCCCTCCTTCCTTCAACTCTCAATATTCCTATGACCATGGCCATGACCCTGTACTTAGCTGAAAAAGCACTTGTCCAGAGATTTGGGACTTCAGAACTTTCAACCAGGATCGAATCAATGGTCCTTGTCCTCTTTCATGATCAACGATTGAGATCCACTTCAGGACTCCGTGCTTCGGGAGTCTCAACTTTCCTCTCTTGCCTCCTCTTGGAACGCTTTTACCCGGAGTTCATGATCTTCTGATGGGTGTCCTCCGACATATCAATGATTGTGAATCACTTCATCTCTTTGGGCTTCGCAAGTTTCAAACTTTCCTCCTGCATGTTTTCCCATAGTGATTTTACCCGAAGTTGACAATCCTTCGACATGTGTCTTCTGGAATCAACGATTGATATGTACTTTGGCCTTCGGGCCTTTAGGATTTTTTGACCCAGTGCAACCTATCACATCCTTCCCCACTAGAGTTCCCAGTCTCTGGACTGCATGATCTGTCACCACGTGGTGAAATAATGGAAGCAGGCCATGAAACGTGGCACACATTCCATGTGTCCACATCATCGCAGGTGACATCCATAAGCCACGTCACTTTAGGAATTCCAGGATCCACATCACCTCTAGGTGACATCATCATGCCCCATCACTTTGGCTCTTTGGGCTTCGGGACTTCGGGATTTTCCATACTATCACACTTCCATTTCTCTCGAACTCTGAATTCCTGAACCGGCCAAGCTGCTGCCATGTTTCTCCCTTATCGGACGACCCATATTAACCCCAGACTTCGCGAATTCTAAGGTTACTGCTGCAAGGATCAGCAGTTGCCATTCCTTTGGGCCTTTGGACTTTGGAAAACTCAAACCTCAACTTTTTCCGAATTTTTTTTATCCGTAGCTCGTGATATACTGATGTGTGTCTTTTATGGATTGATGACTATGATTTCTTCAGGTCTTCGAATTTCATAAATCTCAACTTTAAACCTTCGCTTTTCCCCAAAGTGAGCAGATTTCTGCCGCGTTTCCTCCTGGATTGGACAACTACGATTCACTTCGAATCTTCGGGGTCCAGAAATCTCAATTCTTAACATCTCCTCCCTCACCTTTTCCCGAAGTGATTTCACCCAAAGCACATGATCGGTTGATGTGTGTCCTCCTACAGATCAATGGTCCCTGACTACTTCTTCTCTTCGGAGGTTCGTCTCTTGAGTACTAACATGTCACATCACTACATTCCTTTCAATTTGCGGGGGCACGCATCGGTGTTTTGGAGTAACCCGTTTTTCGCCCCGCAATTATCCTGATGCTAACACGTAACCCCTTGGTGAAACCGTGGTTTGGATTATGGGACCACCTTGGGAAATTATCTCCCATGTAACTTGGTTCCCCTCAATGCCTCCTGTCCGTTGATCTCTCTCTCCAATGGGATCCAACGGTTGGCACCTTAACCCTTGCTTCCTTTACATCGGATGAACCCTATTCACCTGTCCTTTGATCCAATGATCCTTGATTTGATCTCTCATGATCCTACAGTGGTGATCTCTCTCAAATTCGAAGGGGAATGGTCATGATCCTTCAAACCCTTACAAAGGATCTATGATGTTCCAACTCCTGCGTAGATTCTGCAATGCCATTCCTCCTGAGATTTTCAACTTCGCAGTCAAAGTTCAATCTTGACCACGAGACTCTGACCAACATACCCGACCCATACTGGCCTAGTGTTTCAACCAAAAGCTTTGATACCAAATTGTAACATACCCAACCACCCATAGGCCCGGGTACCCTGCCTTCAAGCCCACCCTTGGACTTATTTCTCTTATCGATACCTTTTTAAAATTTAAGGATGCATAAAAGGAAAGACTTTAACAACATGCACCAGCAGTAGTCAGCAAGCATGCATAGTCTAAAGATTCAATTAAATGATAATTAAATATACAACAGAAATACATTCATATACATGAAAATAATACCATAACAGAGAGCACTTATCTTTATGAAAGATGACACCAACTGGATGTAGACCAAGGACGTTCCACCCAACTCTAGACACTATTGTTCCAAATCTCAACAACAACATCACCCAAGCTATGAATCCACAAGCATGGTTCCAGAGTGTTACTTGGCTTCCCAAAATAGTCAATACCCAAGCTCTCATAGGCTTCCCATCTCTCACAACAATCTAAGTACCCATCTCTCTTCTACCCAGCTTGCACCACCCGAGAGAATGGACCTCCACCCTTCTCTGCCATGCAGTCCCTCAGGAATTCCTTGTCTTTATTCAGGCTCCGATGCAACTGGTCCAGAATCTCAATGCTGGAACTCTCAGGACTCGTAGCTATGAGAAACATTGGACACATGCCAACGCATCTCAGACACGCATGCCTCAAATCATGGCTGGATCACACCAATGACCACTACAACCAACTATCCCATGGCTAATCTCTAGTAGTCTAGTTCCCTTTCCCCAGCCAAGACGTAGATGAGGATAGATCAATGAATGGGTGATTGATTGCATGAAAGTGCGCGAGGGAAATGAATGAATGTAGAGGAAATCATCTAAAGCCATCAGTCGAACCCCCCCATCAGAACAAAGGTGGGTTTAAGTAACTTCATGGGGAATCAAGAACCTCCTAGCCTTCCCCAAGAAGCTCACGTAATCGATCCCCTCCCTTAGGAAAAAAGGGTAATTAACATAGGAATAATACTTATCCCCTCAAGCCCCCTCTCTTGTGGAATCATATCCCCCTATAGCTCTAGTCCTTGTTCATCTAGCAACCAACCATGTATTTATTATTAATAATGATAGAAAACATTACATGTCTTGGGCACACTGGCCTTTTAATAATTGTTTGGGAACCCTGGCATCTCAGTATTGTAACAATACATTATTTAAAATGGGGGTTCAAAACCTGGGGTGTTACAAGAGCTCCTTCAAAGAGTTGCAGAAACCCTAATTCTGAATTTTCTGCAGAAATTAGTGAAACCCTAGAAACCCTAGGGACAAAAAGTCAAAATGATCAGAATTTCAATCTGAAGCTTAATGGAGGTGCTTTGAAGGAGGCCATACACTCCTATGGTATTTTTAGCCCCAATGTCCAAGTTCCAAGTGTTGAAACCTCTCATAAAGGTATGTCGTACATAATTTATGGAAACCTTAGGAGGGTCGTACAGTTTTGCAGGAGAGAGGAGATGGATGAAAATTTCTTGTGCAATGGGTTCTTCAAGACCTATGCTCTGATACCATGTTGATTTTTCAATAATAAAGGTTTAAGCATGAATTTCATTCCATTTTATCATTTTACTTAAACCATAAACAATTTTGTTGCTACAACCAAGATCACAAGAAGAAACATCATGCACAAGTACACATGAAGTATCCTGGGAAACCCTTCTCAACAAGGGAAGAAAACCCAACCAATCCTTTTCTATATCCTTCAAGAGAAATACCTCCACCACCAATAAAACCTAGCACACAAAAGGGTTCTCACAAACCCTAGAATACTAGTGCCCAAGAGAGGTGTGCACTTTTCCCAAGTAGATGTACTTGCTGAATTTTCCAAACTCACACAAAAGATATGATTCCTCAATGAGGAATCTACCTTTACTTATATTATACTTGACCTATCAATAGAAGTGTCTATTGGCACAATAGGTCCGACCTCTCTTACTCACAATATAATTCATAATAACCAGATTAATTATCTTTTACATTAATTATCAATTACATTAAGGTGGGGCCGACCTATACCCTTTACATTACAATTAGGGTTACATGCGAGCTAACTCTTGAACAATATAGCAAGGGATCTCATACACCCACTAGTGATCAGTGACTAGGGGCGCATCCATACAGATGTCCATATCTCTATCTCACTGCATTACAAAGGAGAACCACTCTCACTAGTGCTCAACCACTAGGATCACGTTCACCTGTGCTCGTCCACAGGCACGTCCACTCAACATATCTTCTTTCCCACTGCATTACACAGGAGAGTCATCTAGATTTCATCATCTCAACTCTTTTCTCAGAGGAGGATAATACATCATATTCATATTTGTCTCATGATGATGCACCCAACTCTATGGGAATTCACACATTCACCTTGTGCTTAGCCACAGGCACGTCCAACTCAATAGATCTCCTTTCTCACTATGTTACACAGGAGAATCATATAGATTTCTTCTCAACTCTCTGTAAGGAGGAGGCCATCACTACATTTCAGTTCTGTCTCGGATAGGAACCACACACCAATCTCAGAGGATCTCTCTCATATCGACTCAATCATTCTGTGTTCTGGAGAATGTATCATGCAACTGTAATCATCAACACATCAGACACATCTCCTCCCTTTATGGAATCATGATTGTATTGGTGCAGAAGAAGGACGATACTTGGCGACTCTGCATTTATTATAGATCATTAAAAAAAATCACAGTCAGGAACCGCTACCCCATTCCTAGGATTGATGACCTTCTTGACCAACTGAAGGGGGAAACGTTCTTCAGCAAGATTGACCTAAAGTCTGGCTACCACTAGGTTCCCATCGAATTGATTGATGTATGGAAGACAACCTTCAAGTCTAAAGAAGGTCTCTACAAATGGCTAGTCATGCCCTTTGGCTTAACAAACAGACCATCCACTTTCATGGGGTTGATGGATGATGTATTGAGACCCTTCACCAACTCCTTTGTGGTAGTATATTTGTATGATGTCCTCATCTTCAGAAGAATGTGGGAGGAGTACATGTGGCATATTCAACAGGTTTTGAGCACTCTGCGGCAACACGAGCTTTATTCCCACTTGGAAAAAAGATAATTTGGCATGAAGAGGGTCCAATACTTGGAATAAATTATTGATGAGAATGGGGTACATGTTTATCCAACTAAGATCCAATTCATTCATGACTGGCCAACCCCGACCACATTGACCAAGCTTCAGATATTTCTCAGACTAGCCAACTTCTACCGATGGTTCATGTTGGGATTCTCCCATATTGCATGGCCCTCATCCAGGTGATCAAGGGAGTTGGTAGGGCCAATTTTTGTGTGGGGGAAAGAGTAGCAAGAAACATTTGATGATCTGAAGCATCACTTTTGCTCAGCTCTAGTACTCTCCTTTCCCGATCTGCAAAAACCATTCGAGATTGAGAATGATGCATCTGACTATGTTGTGGGCATAGTTCTCACTCAGCATGGGCATCTGGTGGCATGCCATAGTGAGACACTCTTTGATACTGTACAAAAATACCCCACCTATGAAAACAAAATGTATTCCATTGTAAAAGCCTCTCATCAATGGAAACATTACATTTTGGGGAAAGAGATGATCATACACATTGATCACAAGCCTTTTCAGTTCATACAGACACAAGGAAAATCACAGAACGACCACCATCAGAAGTGGTCCACCTACCTGCAGCAGTTCCATATCAACATAAATTATAAGACAAGTATCTGAAATCATGTCGCTGACTGCCTCAGTCAGCCTCCTATGGATGCACTCACCATTATGCTCCATTCTTGTGGACATGAAGCATCTCGTGGCCCCAACTTTATCAACAATATTCGGACATTGCCACCACCTATCATCTCTTGGGTATAGGTGAAACTGTCACTGATTTTCACATTCAAGATGGACACTTATGCCACCTGGGCCATATTTGTGTTCCTACAAGAAAGCATGAAAATCTACAGTGGGGTGGAAGGACATTTTGGCATGGAGAAAAATCTGTCTGTTCTTCAGAAACATTTTTAATGGCCAAAACTTTGAAAGGGTGTTAGCAAGTATATCATATCTTGCACTACCTATTCCATTTCCAGGCCAACCATCAAGAAGAAATGATTATACACCCCTCTTACTATTCTCAAGAAGCCTTGGGAATCAATCTCAATGGATTACATGTCTAGATTTCCTTCCACCAAGAAAGGAAATGACTGTGTGTTTGTGGTTTTTTGATTGGTTTTCAAAGATGTCCATCCTCACAGCCTGTAAGAAGAACGTCACAGCGGAAGATATTGCTAAGATCTTCCTCAAACGAGTGTGGGTCCACTTTGGGATACCATAGACCATCATTTCCAAATGAGACAATAGGTTCCTCAACACCTTTTGGTCGAGTCTCTGATCTTTGTTGGACACCAAGCTCACAAAATCCAATGCTTTCCACCCCCTAAACCGATGGCCAAATAGAGTTCATCAATCAAATGATTATTCACATCCTGTGCATGTACAATTCTAAGCATCCATGTACATGGGATGAGGGTATCCCATCTATCCAACACAGTTACAACATGGCTCTCCATAGTTCCACCGGTCATAGACCATTTCAAGTGGGTTTGGGATTCCAACCCTTGGGACCCATTAATACTTCACTTCCTCTTGACACCGCACAGACAAATGCTTCCCCTGATCAGTCTGTGATCGACAAAGCCACTAGATTTATTGAGCGGATTCATCACATACTCCAACATCTCTAGGAGATTTTGCAGAAATCTGATTCTAAGTACAAGCAGCGCCATGATCAACACAGGGAACCACACCAATTTCAGGTTGGCGATAAATTTTGGTTACATTTGCAGACGAAGCGTCTCACCTGGCCCCATAAGAAGCTTCACCAATTTGTTATGGGCCTTACAATATCACCAAGGATGTGGGTCGCAATGATTTTGAGCTCAACACTTCACCCTTCCTTGGTCTGCATCCAATATTCAATGTGGACCTCCTTCGACCATATTTTCCCCTATTATTGGACACCTCCGAGATCGTAAAACAATTGAAACCAACAGAGCTCAACCCTGACTGCATGGAACAAGCATCCACTGATCAGATAGTGGACACAAGGGTCAAGGGCACTTGCCAACAACGGATCCATATTTATCGGGTTATCAAGGCAAGGAAACTCCTACACCAAGGCAAGTGGTTCACCCGGGGCTGAATCCAGCAGAAGTTTCCTCACCTGATGGGGGAACTCAACAAAATGGATACCATTTCTTCCTAAGGGGGGAGGATTGATCCAGGTGGATATTGGTGGCCACCCACCTATTCCAACTGGCTCATCATGTCCATTTTTTTGTTCATCACATTCTTTTGTACTGCTTTGTAATTGTGGGTTTGTTGGCAGCCAATTCACATTTTTCTATTTTCCTTATAAGCTGCCTACACCAGTGTTTTGCAAACCTTGATTTTCGTCGCAATCCTTGAATAAAACGACACTATTATTTAGTGTGTTCGCACACTTACCTTGGTACTCATTTTCACGACTGCAAGTGTGAAAACGTGGTTTTCGAAGTCACATTAAAATCGTCACTGGATTGTTGTGGTCATTCTTGTCGATATGCCCATTGCGTTTCCAATTTGATTATGATTATACAGTCGACAAGACTCCAAGATCTTTATTCATTTGGCATTCTTTAATTGTTAATATGATTTGTTAAGGAACGTGATTCAATCGATTGGTTTATTGATGGTTTGATTTCTCTAGTCTTTGATCGATTCCCTTGACACGTTGGTTTCATGAAAATGATTGGCGTTGTGGTTATACCCTTGGTATAAATCATTTCACACAACACATATTTCATATGATTGGACCCTTGGTATTGATTTCGATTCATTGTTTGGTTTTAAAGCTATGATAAAACTTTTCTCGTGCAAATGTTTGGTCGACTTACCATAGGTTTCATTGATTGAATGGCATGGTTTTTAACATATGCATAGTGGTTTGAACGTTATATGCGTCGTCGGTTGTACTGTGGAAATGACTATTTTGCATGGGCTGAGCTAACTCCACCACCTCCACACATTCTGTCATTAATGCTTTCCCCCTATACTGGTTCACATTTGCTAGTTTTCGGGTAAGCCTGTGAGCATTCTACCCCTGCGTATACTCTGTTCGAACCCTAGCCTGTGCACCTTGCTCACCGTGTGCTCCTGTCTATGGCACCGGTAGTGCGCATAGAGCCGAATGGTAGCCAAGCTCTATTTCTATTCGATAATGCTCGAAAGGATTTAGAAAATAGTGGT
Source organism: Picea engelmannii (assembly GCA_009831015.1). Classification (NCBI taxonomy): domain Eukaryota; kingdom Viridiplantae; phylum Streptophyta; class Pinopsida; order Pinales; family Pinaceae; genus Picea; species Picea engelmannii. The sequence continues at coordinate 53,899 of ML845113.1, forward strand.
TGGCTCATGTTTATACAGAGGTTCGAGGGTTTCAACCTTTCGGTTGCCCAAAAATTCGCCCTCACCTTTGACGGGTGCAGGGATAAAGTAGGTGACATACATCTTGAACTCAATGAAGAATTCATAAGCTCTGCTATAGGACTAGCAGCCACGGGCCAAAGGTGGTTTAAAAACTCCAAATTTGATGAGGTGCCGTGGCCATTACTATTCGTATCAAGGAAGGTTGTCTCCTGTGATAAAGGTATGGCTATTTCCACCCTCAAACCCAGGTGGCATGATCTTTTGGTAATTGTGAAACAATTTGTGACCTGTGAAGGTCGGTATGGCTTGGTTTTCCTGTATCACCTCCGGTTATTGATGAATTTCATGGGCTATCCTTTGAGCATGACGCATTACTCCTTGCGTAGTATTTACAATATGTCTAAGAGATTCAAGCACGAGAAGGCTGATAGCAGCCTTTTTCACCACAGATTAATTAGACTCATTATTGTCCATCATTTGAGCCTTCATGGCGATAATTGGCAAGCCTTTCTATCTAGAAATGGCTTTGCTAATCCGGAGTCTTCTCAAATCGATAAGGTTGTGGTTAGTGAGACTTTGGCTGGGCCAGCCATGCCATTTCATATCCTTCTACCCCCTTCCAAACCCTCAGATTTCCCTGACATCGACCTACCCGATACCCTAACCAACCCGTGCACAAAAGACAAGACTGAGGCCATCAAGAAGCCCGTGAGTAAGAAAGTCAAGGGAAATCCTACTTTCGACAGCAGGGGTAAGAAAATTGCTCGATTGATATCGATACTTTCCCAAAATAAACCTAAACAGAAGGTCGACCAAAAGCCCATAGTTCTGAGTGAGGAATCAAACTCCGATATCGAGCGTTTCCTAGCTAAGGAGTACCCATATTCCCATGGCCTATGCTCCGAGCAACCCTATGACTATGTCTCTAATTTACCCCCTTGCCTAAAAAACAACCCTAACTACCCGAGAATCAAGCTTCATAATGAAACCCCTGGTGATTTAAATAAACCCTCGCCTGTGATATCAAAGTCCGAGCAAACATCATGCATCCAATGCAATGTGTGGCTAGAGCATTATTACACTGACGTTCCCTTGTTGCAATCAAAGATCAAATCATTAGAGGACCAAGTTACAGTACTGTCAAGAGAAAGAGACAGGCTTCAAGCTAATGACAAGAAACAAAAAACCACCGGTTCGATTGTCTTCAGGAATGTCGAAACGGCAACAGCCTTCGTCAATTCCAAATTATCATGACCGAGTTGTTTTCTGATTGTCCAGGTATGAATTTCTATATGAATTTTTCTTTGTAAGTTTGCTTGAATTAATATAATGGATTCGATTTTGCTTTCAAATTAGCTCTATTCATTTTAATATATTTAAAATGATTTTGTTATAGTTTGATCATAAAAAATGGTTATGTTGTGGATCCTGTACAGTAGATTCATTTTACTAAACTCAAATGTAGCTATGATTTGGTTATGCGATTTTTTCGTGCCCATATTAGCAATTGATTGGTTTTTTATTCGGTTTGGTTTGTTTTTGAATCAATTCAGTTCGTCTGATTTAGGATAGTCGATTTGGTTTGATTTCAATTAGTTTCGTTGGTTCCCAATAGGCTAAAAACAACCCTGTTGACTTCGATTTACCAGGAACAACTCTGTTTTGTATTGAATTAATATTCTCGTTTGGATTTTGATTACAATCGACCTATGCAAAAGATCTATTTGCCAAAATCATGGAGCTGTGTTGATTCATAACGATTGTGTCGACCCCAAACTGTTTCGATTCGTTCCTGTTCGATTTGATTTGCAAATGATTGCTACGTGCCACGATTAGCATGCTCATTTGTATATGTTTAATATAGTTCTATTAATTTCAAAAAATGATCCTGTTGATTTCGTTTGGATTCGAAAATGATTTTGTTGATGGATAAAGCGACATAAACTATTGCATGCATCTCTGTTACCATTCGGTTGATCACGATTTAGTTTGTTCCAATTTGCATATAAGTTTCTATTTGAATGATTCTTTTGGTTTCTAATTAGCAATCAAATATTGTTCAATAGTTTGAATATATTCTTTAAGATTTGAATGGATTTTGAAATGATTCTGTGTTCAATTTAGACCAGCTACAGAATCGGAAGATTCTGTAGCTAGTCTTAAAAATTAGATTTTTGTCAATTTTATCAATAACATATCCTCTAAACTTGTCTATTTTTGTCTTCTTTCAGGTGCATTCGAATTACAATGATCAATTGGGCATGTTATGGCAGTTTAGGAGATACTTTGGATATGGTTTTGTTTTAGGTTGTTAGCTTGAGTCAGAAATACAGATTTGGGATATCATCCTCAGATTTTTGTAAATTGTTTTGATAATTCCCACATGGATGTTTTACCCTGTGGGAAGTCTTTAAATACTTGTCAATTTTTTGTAATAAACCATGATCACTATGGAGAGAACCAGACTATGGATTTATGATTCAGACTGAGATGAAAGTTGATGTCTTGTAACAGCTTTCGCTTTCAATATATCAAACTTTTATTTCAAGTTTTCTGCATATCAGTTTGCAATTAATTATCGACTACTTTAGCTATCAGGATTCATTGCACGTTGATGTGATTTGATTTATATGTTGTCCATGTCTGATCTCTCTTATTTTAAAAATACAACAATTAGTTTTCTTCAGTTTAATGAATTACAGGTTTACCTTTTTCATTAAATGAATCACTTTGTACAAGTCTTTGCACACAGATTTATCTAGCTGGGACGATTTGTAAATTATAAGATTGCTGTAAATTTTTATGTCTTGTTTGTCCTGTTATTTATATTTCAAGAGAACAACAAATTTCCATTTACGAGAAGCTCGTGGAGAATCTGGTGCGGGTTTCCTCCCACCAAACGGTTGAATCGACCATCATACACAGGACAAACCTGAAGCGTTACTTCCAGTTAGTTTGCTATATTTTGTTTAATAATTAATTTGTTAGTATAATTTAAGTAGTTTAGTTAGATATACATATAGTTTATATTCTTAGTTAGAATTATAATTTTAGTTGCTTAGCTTAGATTAGTTTTTATTCAATTTCTTTCTTATAAAATTATAAAAATCAAAAACAATAGTTTTGCTGTCTCAGGACGGTTTACAAATGATTTTTGCAGGTTTTCACCTAAATCTGTAATTTGTAAATATTGTACATTTGTGATTAAGATTTAATTTTGTTGATAGTTGAATGTTAAATTTCGTAGAGTTATTATAGTATTAGATAGTAAATTGTATATATTAGTAGTTCAGATTTGTTTATTAGTTTGTTTTAATTGTTATTTTTATTTAGATTTAGAGTAGTTTTCATTTGTTTTCCTAGGACTTAGATCAGCTAACGGAGCCGCTAAACCCGTCAGGGTGGGTTATCCCAAACGGCTTGGGTTATTTAGACAACCCCGAACTGGATCCACTCTTCCAGTTGGCAAGCGTTCAATTTCGCCCGTCAACAGGGTTCTACACTTATGGGGTTGTCGGAATCCCCACACATCCTCCAGGTGGATACAGGTGGCCTCTCGCCTAATCCAAGTGGCTTATTTTGTATGTTTTCATGTCAGCACATCTTGTTGTACTTCCAGGGTTGTTTTGGGGCCCTAAACATTTTTTTTTCTCGCTACAGTCAAACTGTAAATAGAGTCAGAGTTTAACGATGGAATGTGTATTTCTCGGAAATACCTTTCCAAGGGGCTATCACATGCCTAAAACAGAGGTCGTATGCAAAATTTATGACCCTTGGAAGTTGAGGTACCAAATTACACCAACTTACACATAGGGCCCACATGAATTTTGGCATTTCAGCTTCTAGGGTTAGGTTTTTGGATGTCTAGGGTTTTGGCATTCATGATTAATATCAAAAATGCCTCTAGAGCCTCATTGTAATCCATTTTTCTCAGAAGAATGTGCGTAGCAGCCACATCTCTTCTCAGAGATAGCTACCACCATTCAAGCAAGTGTTTCAGTTCTGCAGTTTTACAATTTCAACCTATTTCATTATTTTATAGAAGATATTTTTCATTGGATATTTGTATTATTCTTCATATCTATGTTTTTATTGTATTTAGTCTGTTAATTAGTTCGTTCTGCTCCTAAATCTGGATCACCCCCCCCCCCCCTNCCACGAAGATCTTCTTCTTATTTATTATTCTTCATAAAAAATGTCATGCACTACTCACATTACATCAAAAGTACAAAAATGGTGAGTCTAACCAGCGTCACACCAAGCTCCACATATTGCGACCTGACCCTCATTTACAATCCATATAACTCCACCTTAGCTCCTTAACTATTTAGAAAAATAGATTCTTTGATTCAAAACTCAAAAGGGTGCTCAAAGCGATCCTCTCATAAAAAAGTGATAATTATTCTCTCCTAGCTGCCTCATACATCCTCTATTTATATTAAAAATATGGGTAAAAACCCTTATACCATACTCCAAAACCCTAATTATAAGTGGACTCAACATGTCCACATTCTATCTTCCTTCGTGCACTAATCCATAATTATGTCGCGATGTTTTTTCCTTTTTTCCCAGTGCATGCTACTTCCTTGGTCCATTTTGCCTCGTTTTCTTCACTGTATCTCAAACCTTACCCCAAAATTGTTTGCTCCAACACTCTCAAAGAAAATTTGTTCATGGCTCAGAATCGCATTAAGAAACAAGCAAGCCAAGGTCATTATGAGTGTCAATTAGCTAAATGGGACCAAGTGTTTCTTCTTTTGCAACCTTATAAGAAGACTTCACTCAAAGTTGAACATTGTCATAAACGTTATCCCAAATGTTATGGTCCTTATACCAATATCAAGCGAGTGGGGCCTATGGCCTACCAGTTAGCTTTTCCCATTCATTCTAAGATACATCTTGTTTTTCATGTCTCGTGCTTATTAAAGAAAGTTATTGGAACAAAGTACCAAACTCAAACCAGTATCCCTGAGTTGGATAAAGAAGGTTCAATTTGGTTGCAGCCACAAGTCATACTGGACTAGAGAGAGTGTCACCTCCTTCGGCGCACCATCAAGGAAGTGTTATTTCAGTGGAAAGATACAACTCTGGAAGATGCCACCTAGGAGTCGATCACCATCCTGCAACAATTTCCTCATCTCAATCCTTGAGGATAAGGTTTTTCTTGAAAGGGGAGGGAACTTTAGGGACCTAACATCCCTAACCTCTCACACAGGCAGAATAATATATTTTTCATGTGATAAAGGAAAACATTAGTTAATAAGACTTTTTTAATAAATGTGAACAAGTCAATGTAAGAATACCTAATAGAAGTTTTCGCTTATAGAAATATCTTCATCTAGAATGTTCTTTAGAAGATAGAATTAGTATAAATAAGAGAAAGAGGCATGATAAGTATTTGTCTTGATAACTATTGTAATAGAGCTCTAATCTATTGGAGGTATCCTCTTTGAAGAGGCAAGTGAACATTGCTTTCTTTGAATAAAGGTATTATTTATGGTGTTGCTCTTCTCAATATTTTGTTGTTCCACTGATATATGTTGAATATTCCTATTTATGCATATTATATTACATTTGGTACCTTACAACTAGTGAGCCTTGTGCCCTAAATGACATTTGTTGGACTTAATTACCATGAACAATGTCTACTAACCATACAACTTCTATATACAACTTCTATGGCTATAACACTGATCACATCCTTGAACAACCATACAAGACCCTTATATGAGATCTCTATCCTACCTAATAGATACAAGTGCCATGATTAAGCCACAACACATGCCATGCCATGAATAAGAATCTATTTCATCTTCAAAGTGGTCGAATAGGTCTTGTTGGTTTGTTGGTTTTAATTTCCATTGTGCCAAAGTGCACTACCTAAACTTTTATAACACAAAATATATGCAAAAAGGATTCCAAATATTATAATTCAAGTGTTCTAATTCTGTTAGTAAAATGTTTTAATTCATATGATATAGCATGAAGACGAATCTATGTCATTTATCATAAAACACAATATTTATGTCGATAAGCATGTACCTGTTGGAAATGGGCACTTTTAATGATATTTTAATTATAAATTCAAATATTATGGATAACAATTGAAGATGTTGGCATATTCTAAGTCGTCCTTCCAAATAAATGAATGAGATTTGATGTTCATAACTTCCTATCATATTTGAATGCATCCGTCAAACTGTTTACGTTTTCACATTTACTTAATCATATTAAAAAATTATTGTATGGCCATCTGCTTGCCACATTTTGGTGATTAGTAAACTTAATTGATAATAAAGATTTACTTCACTATTAACCTTTTATATTTACATCTTCATATTTACATTAATTCCAAGTTTGGCCACATATGTGATACAACTACAAACCACAACTGTCATATTGGTTGGGTGTTTTATTTTCTACATGCATGTGGTAATGGATGATGTGAAGCATCCTGAAATTGCAATCC
>ML845114.1:0-18796 GCA_009831015.1 Picea engelmannii
GTACCTTCTCTGGGGTTTCTCTTTTGCATTGATCCTTGATTCTTCTTGAGCACAGCAAGTCCAAAGTTCTTCAAATGTCGGATACTCCTTCCTTGTGTTCATGCTTGCGGAAAATGCATCCCACGTCTTGGGAAGACAATTGAGTACTATGTTCACCAATTCCTTCTCTGAAGCGATCTTTTCAATAGCTTGTAGTTGATCTCTTAACTGGGATATCCTTACAAAGTATGATGTTATGTTGTCATCATCATTCATCTTCATGTCACGGAGCTCATTCTTTAGACTCATAACTTGTCCAATGTTTCTGACTGAGAAGAGATTTGTTAGGGCATCGTACATATTCTTCGATGAGTCAAGATGGGAGATGTAGGGTATCAAGTAGTATTTTATGGAATCCACTATGATATTCATAGCATTGATGTCAACATCTTTGAACTTCTTCATAGCTGCAACGTTCTGCAGTTCCTTCTCTTTTCCTTCTTCAAACTCTGGTTTCACGATCTTTCCTTTCACGATATCCAACACTTTATTCTTGGCAAGGATGAGGTCGATCCTTGTCTTCCACGCTCTGAAGTTAGAGGCTCCATCTAACTTGTTCTCAAACTTCATAGAGTTAATCATGGCTTGCTTGACTTGGTCAAACCCTAGATTTGACCAGAAATTCAAACTTCACATCTTGGCTTGCTGAGAGTATCAGGAGATGCGCTAGGCTAGGGCGCATTGATCTGTCTGGAGATTAGGTCAATCTCTTCACTTAAGGTTCCTTAATGAGAGGATTAGTGTTTCTGCAACTGCTCCTGCTAGTAACCCTAGCGACAGTGTCTTGGGAGCTGCTTCTGCTAGTAACCCTAGCGAGAGTTCCTCAACGAGCTCAATATCCTAGCAGCTATGTTTCCTTCCAAAATTTAGACCGAATGAAGGAGGTGTGGGCCCATAACCTGTTAGAATATAGAAGATGGTGTGCTTGTTTTACCATTGACGATACCCTCATCACCCAACCATAGGTCGAAGCCACCCTTCGAGCACCTTAACCTTGACTGAGAATTACTGCGGAAGCAAACCCTAGGCTAGATAGACAAAAAAGGTGTAGTGCATCTTCCTCCAAGGATAACACACCGACAATAGATGATCAGATAGTCCAAACCCTAGCCAAAAGATAGTCCAAGCCAATATTGAAAACTAGTTGCTACAGTAGTTGCACCTGCAGCTCTCCTCCACACGTGCGCACCAAACTAAAACTGCAGTGTGCACCAGTTGCTGCTCTACAATTATGAGATGTGTCAAATGAGAAATGGCGCCCTGTATTTATAGTGGATCTGCTAGATTTGTTGGGGACGACTTCTCCTTCTGGGTACATGTCTGTTCAGTATATTATTATTATTTCTAGATGACTTCTTCTCTTGTAGGCTAATAACCTAATATAAATGATCTTCTTGATCCAACAAGACTTCTAGGGTTATTAGCAAACTCATTAGGGTTTCTCTTGCATCCCGGAGTCTTCTATTCTCATCAGGTTCACACGTGGAGGTAAATACCTCCCGCAGCTACCATAATATCAACATCTCTAATGTTGGATGCTACTAAAGTCAAAACTGTTGAAGTTAGAATCAAATCTCCTTTGTTGTTGCCTTAAAATATGGATCTGATTCCTTTTGTTGATACTATTCCCAACATATGAGATGCTCTGCCTTTAATCAAAATACTTTATATTGCTCGAATGTTTATTGCCACTACCTTTAGAATCATAATTTTGAGAGATTCCATGATAGCTATAGATATCATCCCATATGCTTGCCTGAGCATTCTTTTCTTTGACTTATTCCTCCCTACAGATAGACCATTTTAATTGACTTCTTCTTCACAACGAGGTCTTTCCACTCATCAAATCCAGCTTTGATATGGGCCAACAACTGGTCATCAGTAGGCAGTTTGAGATCATCCTTGGTCTGTCTAGATTCAATCAGCAGGCTAACAAAACCATCCTCAGAAATATCAATTAGCTAATAATTAGTACGAGTAACATGAGGGACATCACAGTTGTGTGAATGACCTCATTTTCTGTGTACTAGACGAGGAGGCTCTCGATCATTTTCCTGTATCTTTCCTTCAACTGCTTGCGGCTTCATGGTATTTGCAGGGTTTCTTGGTGTTTCTTCAATGATGGACAGCTTTGACATCCTTGCCCTTGGGTAAGGGAACCTAAGGCTTTGTGCCTTTTCTAATTGCGAACACATTACCCTGTCAGGTCATAAACTCCTGACCAAGAGCATCTTGCACATGAATAATCTCAGAGCTACCCTTATGCTTTTTTTTATTCTTAATGATTCAAACACAACCTTTGTTGCGACCTCCGGTAACCTATTCCAACATCAAACTTGATTGTGCATCCATCATATGTGTTGAGGTAAGGGATACCTTTATCTCCAAATTACACAGAGAAAATCTTGCAAAGTTTATACTTTGCTTCATCATCATTGAATGAAAGAAAACAAAAGTGACCCTTTGCATCATAAAGAATCCTAAAATTCTCATTTTGTTTTTGCAATAGACCGTACATCCATAAACCCTGTAGGGTAGCATTTGTCTGTCTGCACTTTTCTATCAATAGAAATAAGTCTCTGTGTTACAATGGCTATGACTTCACGGTATGTGAGAGCATATTTCATCCTGTTACGGGCTTAAATGCTCCTGATGTTAGCTGTCTCGATGCCTGATATTACCTAAAGGATCCCTCCTCGTGGCCTTGTATGGGCATATGCGTTTAACGTTGGATTTCCCATGTGGTCTTGACTCATGGATTTGCATAACAACCTGATGCCTTCGACCTACAAAACAAACCATAGACCAAACTATGTTACACCTTTAGACAACTGTGTGTGTATCTTTTTCCTGCAAATCGGATCTTTGGCATCTATAATTTCGGGCATGATTTACCTCAATCTATGCAACACAGGATAACCAAATCGACCTCTGCACAATGTTTTGACACTTGGCTCTTAGCTGGTGTTTGATGACTAATATATTCCGTGGCATATGGACTTGACTTGTCGACTTGGCATGTAGACTTTGCATAGGCATTTAAACTCATTTGGTCAATGAACTTGAATTTATGGTTTGATTAATGACTTTGGCTTTCTTTTGTGTGTCGACACATAGCATGACTCGTGGCTTCAAATTTAGTGTAGCTAGCATACGAATAGCTTGTGTTTTTAATTCGTGGCTTGGATTTGTTGTTTCAGTTCATGGAATGGCTGTGACTACTGAAAGATCTGGGTGAGTCACAACCCAAAACCACAAGGGTACCCCTCTAATGTTGCAACTATTCTCCATTTGGCAATTAGTTTGATGCGTTTACTGTTACATCTAACAAGAACCTCTGTAGACTGCCTCGACTTCTATGTGTCTCAATGCTCTTTAGAGAAATCCTTGACACCTCCATACCATATGCCTGGCAATGATATCCAAGCTATGAACAACACTTGGCGTTCATGCTTCTCTTAGACAAGATTACTGGAATTTTCTTTTAATATAACAGACTAAATTACACATGAACCAGAACAATAACATGTATATCAGTGGTTTTAACATATATCAATGTGTAGTGCACTAAGATCACCCTCTCATATTAACATGTGTTGTTCGACCTCAATGCTCGATAGGTTTAATGGGAGATTGGCCAATATATTTGTCAAACCTTTTGCCTAAATGAACATGGAGTCTGTAAAAACTTTGAAAGTAAAGAATCAAACTAACAAGTTAAGCCACAATTTTACTCAAGTAACATGAGCAATCTAGATATGCCCCGTAGACGAACATGGTGAAGAATTTGAGGATTTTTTGGGAAGTGAGATAATGTTTTATGATGGCGCTGAAAGAATGTCACTATTCCAGTAGCGTGCCCGTCGAAGCCAAAAGTCCAAAAAATTAGCACTGTAAACTGAGTACTAACACTGGCTCCTTCTAGGGATGATGTTCTCCCTGTGGGACATCAAGAACTTGCAGACCAACGTACCTTTATCATTTCTTCTCATCTGTGCAATCCTGACCCTGCAAATCTTCCACTCTGCAGACATCCACAACTTTTTTGTTGTGCCTAATTCATTGGGTTAGTGGAGTCATCCATACTGTTGCTAAAAGTCTGCAAGTTATTCAGATTCTGAAGTAACAACATACTGCAATAGACTAACGAACTGAAAATAATCTACCTACTCATATGACAATCTTATTTTACAAACTGCCTACTCTATCCAACTGTTTCCAATAGATCAGGTAAAATCATGCTTCCAGTGAAGCCATAGAAGTATTTGACTAATCGGTATGTCTCTTAATATGGAAACGAAGAATGCAGGAAACCATAGAACACTGATATGCAATTGAAAAGAACAAAACATCCAACCTTCTTTTGACAAAAGTTCTTTGACATCTAAGCTTCTCAAAGACTCGAGATAATAAAAAATGGATCAATAAAGCTGCAAACAAGTACCTCTTGTTGTTGTTTCAACTGAAGATCAAAAAGTCTTTACATATCCTCCTCCTAAGAATGGTTGTCACCTGTAATTGCCTGCAAATCTAAACATAGCTACAAAGTAACTTCACTGTTGAACATAGATGATTTTTTGTTGTTTGCGGATCCACGTTCGAGCATAGTACATGTGGGCTTACTGATTTTCATAGATGACTTCTCAACCAGTGGTGATGGAAGCAAGATCAACTGTTCTTGCAGTACTTCAATATTTCCAACATACTAGTGTTCAATAGGATATGAAATGAAAGGTACAGGAAGAGTAGAATTTGCCACAAATTTTGTCTTCTCTCCTTCAACATCTTCTAAAACTTTAGAGAAAAGGGAAACATCCTGATCTCGGTCTTCACAAGGTTGATCATACTCATCATATGAGGCACAATCTATTCTCTATTGAATATCATATTTGAACTTTTCACAACATCCTTCAAGAAATATATCAAAAGAATAATACCTCTTGCAATACTTATGGAAGGTTGCATGAAATTCCTGTAAAGAAGATATGCTGGAAATAGAGAGTGACCAATACCATCTCCGAGCATCACCATTTAATGAGTATACAAACATCTCCATAAGAGCATCTTCATGACAGATATTCAACTGATCTATGCCCTAATGAAAATCTATGAGATGTTGGGCAGGATTATCCCCTTCATCTCCATGGAATATAGGAAGAAAGTCTGTGCATTATGAGAAAGAAGGCACGGTATTAGGAAAACCAGGAATAGCTGGAAAATTGAGAGGTGCAAACCTCTGAGCCAAGATATCTTCCATATTTGAATTCCCAGTGGAGTCACCTATTAATCTTTAGAAAGTGGAGTTGCCATGGTGAAAGCTCTGTAGTCAATCACATGTCCTATTCTTTTTCACCATCAAGAAGCAGATCTGATCATTGTCGTTCTCCCAGGGAAGATTTCTTCATTACTTCATCCCCGGCAGCAGCACCAAAAGATGTTAGTGCTAGAAGTTGCCCCTAGACTGCTATAGGGTCAAGCCTAGCACATCTTCAGTTATTGCAATGATTTTATAAATAAGGATGTGTTTTGGGTTTTGAAAGAAGGTGGATCAGGTAGATAGAAGGAGAAAGAATAAGAGAAACAAGCTAAATGTAGATCAACAAAAACACCATTGGGCATGGAGTCAGGTAAAAACCCTATTGATCGAAGGCAATCAAATTGTATATCAGATAAGATGTTTATATGTAAATGGGTAGAAGAATAGGGAATAAACGAAAAGGAGAACACCTCATTAAACCAAGATTCTCTTTGTCAAACGAGTGCAACGGTACTTGAAACAAAACACATCGATAATAGGTAGTCACGGAAGAATCTTTACCGCTTGGGAATCTATCATCCATGAACAACCATTGATTCTCAATGTCTGCAATTATTTCAAGTAAGACGAAAAACAGAATGTAAAACAAGGAAGATGGAAAAATAGTGTTTATACGAGAGAAATCACGATCTGATAAAAACAAATTTCATAGATCTCCAATGTCAGAAGCGATCACAGAAATACAATGCCCTCAGGCTTATAATAACTTAGACTGGGATGCTATTTCATCAAATTCTTCTCATGCCTCACCCTCTCATGTCTCCCCCCCCCCCTTCTATTACTTATTGATCGTTTATATAATAAAAACCATCCTCTAAATATTATAAACAAATAAAAATAAACTGAAAATATAATTAATGCATTGATCTTCAAATTACTGGAAAGTTGCTAGAATTTGGCTGAAAGAAATTCTGGGAATTTTCTTTGAATCTGGTAATGATCTTCATCTATTGACTAAATGCCACATGTTCTTGACTGCCTGATTTCTTTCCATCTTCCAAATGCGCCCCAAGGATGAGCCTCTGTCTAAATATTTATGTAACAAAAAATCTCGAAGAAAATCATTAGAGCACCTGTTCCTCAACTGTTGCCTCAAATCATGGAAAATAGATCCTATTCATAAAAGAAAAATGAAAGTAGTTGCAATAGGTGTCTCTGACGCTGGATGCTACTAAATTCAAAAATGTTGAAGTTAGAATCAAATCTCCTTCATTGATGCCTTAAAATATGGATCTGATTCCTTTTGTTGATACTATGCCTAACATATGAGATGCTCTTCCTTTAATAAAAATAATTTATCTTGCTTGAATGTTTATTGCCACTACCTTTAGAATCATAATTTTGAGAGATGCCATGATAGATATAGCTATCATCCTCAGTGCTTGCCTGGGCATTCTTTTCTTTGACATATTCCTCCCTACAGATAGACCATTTTAATTGACTTCTTCTTCACAATGAGGTCTTTCCCCTCATCAAATCCAACTTTGATCTGGGCCAACAACTGGTCATCAGTAGGAAGCTTGAGATCATCCTTGGTCTGTCTATATTCAATCAACAGGATAACAAAACCATCCTCATACATATCAATTAGCTAATAATCAGTACAAGTAACATGAGGGACATCACAGTTGTGTGAATGGCCTCATTTGTTGTGTACTAGATGAGGAGGCTCTCGATCATTTTCCTGTATCTTTGCTTCAACTTCTTGTGGCTTCATGGTATTTGCAGGGTTTCTTGGTGTTTCTTCAATGATGGACAACTTTGACATCCTTTCCCTTGGGTAAGGGAACCTAAGGCTTTGTGCCTTTTATAATTGCGAACACATTACCCTATCGGGTCATAAACTCCTAACCATCAACATATTGCACATGAATAATCTCAGAGCTACCCTTATGCTTTTTTATGTTCTTAATGATTCAAACGCAACCTTTGTTGCGACCTCCGGTAACCTATTCCAACATCAAACTTGATTGTGCATCCATCATATGTGTTGAGGTAAGGGATACCCTTATCTCCAAATTGCACAGAATGAACCTTGCAAAGTTTATACTTTGCTTCTTCATCCTTGAATGAATGCAAACGAAAGTGACCCTTTGCATCATAAAGAATCCTAAAATTCTCATTTTGTTTCTGCAATAGAACATACATCCATAAACCCTGCGGGGTAGCCCTTGTCTGTCCGCACTTTTCTATCAATAGAAATAAGTCTCTGCGTTACAATGGCTATGACTTCACGGTATGTGAGAGCATATTTCAGCCTGTTACAGGTTTAAATGCTCCTGATGCTAGTTGTCTCGATGCCTGAGATTACCTAAAGGATCCCTCCTCGTGGCCTTGTATGGGCATATGCGTTTAACGCTGGATTTCCCATGTGGTCTTGACTTGTGGCTTTGCATAACAACTTGATGCCTTCGACCTGCAAAACAAACCATAGACCAAACTATGTTGCACCTTTAGACAACTGTGTGTGTATCTTTTGCCTGTAAATCGGATCTTTGGCATCTATAATTTTGGGCATGATTTACCTCAATCTATGCAACACTGGATAACCAAATCAACCTCTGCACAATGTTTTGACACTTGGCTCTTAGCTGGCATTTGATGACTTATATATTGCATGGCATATGGACTTGACTTTTCGACTTGGCATGTAGAATTTGCATAGGCATTTAAACTGATTTGGTCAATGAACTTGAATTTATGGCTTGATTAATGACTTTGGCTTTCTTTTGTGTGTCGACACATAGCATGACTCGTGGCTTCAACTTTAGTATAACTAGCATAAGAATGGCTTGTGTTTTTAATTCGTGGCTTGGATTTGTTGTTTCAATTCATGGAATGGCTGTGACTACTGAGAGTTATGGGTGAGTCACAACCCAAAACCATGAGGGTACCCCTCTAATGCTGCGACTATTCTCCATTTGGAAATTAGTTTGATGCGTTGACTGTTACATCTGACAAGAACCTCTGTAGACTGCCTCGACTTCTATGTGTCTCAATTCTCTTTAGAGAAATCCTTGACACCTCCATAACATATGCCTGGTGATGATATCCAAACTATGAACAACACTTGGTGTTCATGCTTCTCTTAGACAAGATTACTGGAATTTTCTTTTAATATAACAGACTAAATTCCACACGATCCAGAACAATAACATGTATGTCAGTGGTTTTAACATATATCATTGTGTAGTGCACTAAGAGTGCCCTTTCATATTGGCGGGTGTTGTTCGACCTCAATGCTCGATAGGTTTAATGGGAGATTGGCCAATATTTTTGCCAAACCTTTTACCTAAATGAACATGGAGTCTGTAAAAACTTTGAAAGTAAAGCATCAAACTAACAAGTTAAGCCACAATTTTACTCAAGTAACATAAGCAATCTAGATATGCCCCATAGACGAACATGGTGAAGAATTTAAGGAGTTTTTGGGAAGTGAGATGATGTTTTATGATGGCGCTGCAAGAATGTCACTATTCTAGTAGCGTGCCTGTCGTAGCCAAAAGTCCAAAAATTTAACACTATAAATTGAGTACTAACACTGGCTCCTTCTGGGGATGATGTTATCCCTGTGGGACATCAAGAACTTGCAGACCAGCGTGCCTTTATCATTTATTCTCATCTGTGAAATCCTGACCCTGCAAATCTTCCACTCTGCAGACATCCACAACTTTTATGTTGTGCCTAATTCATTGGGTTAGTGGAGTCATCCATACTGTTGCTAAAAGTCCACAACTTATTCAGATTTTGAAGTAACAACATACTGCAACAGACTAACGAACTGAAAAGAATCTACCTGCTCATATGACGATCTTATTTTACAAACTACCCACTCTATCCAACTATTTCCAATAGATAAGGTAAAATCATGCTTCCAGTGAAGCCATAGAAGTATTTGATTGATCGGTACGTCTCTTAATATGGAAACGAAGAATTCAGGAAACCATATAACAGTGATATGCAATTGAAAAGAACAAAACATCCAAACTTTTTTTGACAAAATTTCTCTGACATCTACGCTGCTCAAAGACCCGAGATAATCAACAAACAGATCAATAAAGTTGCAAACAAATACCTCTTGTTGTTGTTTCAATTGAAGATAAAAAAGTCTCTGCATATCCTCCTCCTGAGAATGGATGTCACCTGTAATTGCCTACAAATATAAACATAGCTACAAAGTAACTTCACTGCTGAACATAGATGATTTTTTGTTGTTTGCGGATCCACGTTCGAGCATAGTGCATGTAAGCTTGCTGATTTGCAGAGATGACTGCTCAACCAGTGATGATGAAAGCAAGATCAATTGTTCTTGCAATACTTCAATATTTCCAACATATTGTTGTTCAATAGGATCTGAAATGAATGGTACAGGAAGAGTAGAATTTTCCACAAATTTTGTCTTCTCTCCTTCAACATCTTCTAGAACTTTAGAGAAAAGGGAAACATCCTGATCTCGGTTTTCACAAGGTTGATCATACTCATCATACGAGGCACAATCTATTCTCTGATGAATATAATATTTGAACTTTTCACAACATCCTTCAAGAAGTATATCAGAAGAATAATTCCTCTTGCAATACTTATGGAAGGTTGCATGAAATTCCTGTAAAGAATATATGATGGAAATAGAGAGTGACCGATACCATCTCCGAGCATCACCATTTAATGAGTATACAAACATCTTCATAAGATCATCTTCATGACAGATATTCAATCGATCATTGCAATGATGAAAAATTATGAGATGTTGGGCAGGATTATCCCCTTCATCTCCATGGAATATAGGAAGAAAGTCTGTGCATTCTGAGAAAGAAATCACATGATTAGGAAAACCAGGAATAGCTGGAAAATTGAGAGGTGCAAACCTCTGCGCCAAGATAGCTTCCATATTTGAGTTCCTAGTGGAGTCGCCTATTAATATTTAGAAAGTGGAGTCGCCATGGTGAAATATCTCCAGTCAATCACATGTCCTCTTCTTTTTCACCATCAAGAAGCAAATCTGATCGTTGTCATTCTCCCAGGGAAGATTTCTTCGTTGCTTCGTCCCTGGCAGCGGCGCCAAAATATGTTAGTGCTAGAAGTTGCCCCTAGACTGCTATAGATTCAAGCCTAGAACATCTTTAGTTATTGCAATGATTTTATAAATAAGGATGTGTTTTGGGTTTTGAAAGAAGGTGGATCAGGTAGATAGAAGGAGAAAGAATAAGAGAAACAGGTTAAATGCAGATCAACAAAAACACCATTGGGCATGGAGTCAAGTAAACTCCCTGTTGATCGACGGCAATCAAATTGTATATCAGATAAGATGTTTATATGTAAATGGGTAGAAGAATAGGGAATAAACGAAAAGGAGAACACCTCATTAAACCAATATTCTCTTTTTCAAACGGGTGCAATGGTACTTGAAACAAAACACATGGATAATTGGCAGTCACGGAAAAATCTTTACCGCTTGGGAATCTATCATCCATGAACAACCATTGATTCTCAATGTCTGCAATTCTTTCAAGTAAGACAAAAAACAGAATGTAAAACAAGGAAGATGGAAAAACAATGTTTATACAAGAGAAATCACGATCTGATAAAAACAAATTTCATAGATCTCCAATGTCAGAAGCGATCACAGAAATACAATGCCCTCATGCTTACAATAACTCAGACTGGGATGCTATTTCATCAAATTCTTCTCAGGCCTCACCCTCTCACATCTCCCCCCCCCCCCCTNCCCCCCCCCCCCCCTTCTATTACTTAATGATCATTAATATAATAAAAATCATCCTCTAAATGTTCTAAACAAATAAAAATAAAATGAAAATATAATTAATGCATTGATCTTCGAATTACTGGAAAGTTGCTAGAATTTGGCTGAAAGAAATTCTGGGAATTTTCTTTGAATTTGGTAATGATCTTCAGTTGTTGACTAAATGCCACATGTTCTTGACGGTCTGATTTCTTTCCATCTGCCAAATGCACCCCAAGGATGAACCTCTGTATAAATATTAATGTAACAAGAAATCTCGAAGAAAATCTTTAGAGCACCTATTCCTCAACTGTTGCCTCAAATCTTGGAAAATAGATCCTATTCATAAAAGAAAAATGAAAGCAATTGCAATAGGTGTCTCTGATGTTGGATGCTTCTAAAGTCAAAACTGTTGAAGTTAGAATCAAATCTCCTTCATTGCTGCCTTAAAATATGGATCTGATTCCTTTTGTTGTTACTATGCCTAACATATGAGATGCTCTGCCTTTAATCAAAATACTTTATCTTGCTTGAATGTTTATTGCCACTACCTTTAGAATCATAATTTTGAGAGATGCCATGATAGCTATAACTATCATCCCTGGTGCTTGCTTGGGCATTCTTTTCTTTGACTTATTCCTCCCTATAGATAGACCATTTTAATTGACTTCTTCACAACGAGGTCTTTCCCCTCATCAAATCCAGCTTTGATTTGGGCCAGCAACTAGTCATCAGTATATAACTTGAGATCGTCCTTGGTCTGTCTAGATTCAATCAGCAAGCTAGCAAAAAAATCCTCGGAAATATCAATTAGCTAATAATCAGTATGAGTAACATGAGGGACATCACAGCTGTGTGAACGACCTCATTTGCTGTGTACTAGACGAGGAGGCTCTCGATCATTTTCCTATATCTTTTCTTCAACTGCTTGCGGCTTCATGGTATTTGCAGGGTTTCCTGGTGTTTCTTCAATGATGGGCAACTTTGACATCCCTGCCCTTGGGTAAGGGAACCTAAGGCTTTGTGCCTTTTCTAATTGCGAACACATTACCCTGTCGGGTCATAAACTCCTGACCAACAACATCTTGCACATGAATAATCTCAAAGCTACCCTTATGGTTTTTTCTGTTCTTAATGATTCAAACGCAACTTTTGTTGCGACCTCCGGTAACCTATTCCAACATCAAACTTGATTGTGCGTCCATCATATGTGTTGAGGTAAGGGATACCCTTATCTCCAAATTGCACAAAACGAACCTTGCAAAGTTTATACTTTGCTTCTTCATCCTTGAATGAATGCAAATGAAAGCGGCCCTTTGCATCATAAAGAATCCTAAAATTCTCATTTTGTTTCTGCAATAGACCGAACATCCATAAACCTTGCGGGGTAGCATTTTTCTGTCTGCACTTTTCTATCAACATAAATAAGTCTCTGTGTTACAATGGCCATGACTTCACGGTATGTGAGAGCATATTTCATCCTGTTATGGGCTTAAATGCTCCTGATGCTAGTTGTCTCGATGCCTGAGATTACCTAAAGGATCCCTCCTCATGGCCTTGTATGGGCATATGCGTTTAACGTTGGATTTCCCATGTGATCTTGACTCGTGGATTTTCATAACAACCTGATGCCTTCGACCTACAAAACAAACCATAGACCAAACTATGTTTCACATTTAGACAACTGTGTGTGTATCTTTTGCATGCAAATCAGATCTTTGGCATCTATAATTTCGGGCATGATTTACCTCAATCTATGCAACACTGGATAACCAAATCGACCTCTGCACAATGTTTTGACACTTGGATCTTAGCTGGAATTTGATGACTTATATATTGCATGGCATATGGACTTGACTTGTCGACTTGGCATGTAGACTTTGCATAGGCATTTAAATTGATTTGATCAATGAAGTTGAATTTATGGCTTGATTAATGACTTTGGCTTTCTTTTGTGTGTCGACACATAGCATGACTCGTGGCTTCAACTTTAGTGTAGCTAGCATAAGAATGGCTTGTGTTTTTAATTCATGGCTTGGATTTTTTGTTTCAATTCATGGAATGGTTGTGACTACTGAAATATCTGGGTGAGTCACAACCCAAAACCATGAGGGTACCCGTCTAATGCTGTGACTATTCTCAATTTGGCAATTAGTTTGATGCGTTGACTGTTACATCTGACAAGAACCTCTGTAGACTGCCTCGACTTCTATGTGTCTCAATGCTCTTTAGAGAAATCCTTAATACCTCCATACCATATGCATGGTGATGATATCCAAACTATGAACAACACTTGGCGTTCATGCTTCTCTTAGACAAGATTACTGGAATTTTCTTTTAATATAACAAACTAAATTCCACACGAACCAAAACAATAACATGTATGTCAGTGGTTTTAACATATATCAATGTGTAGTTCACTAAGAGCGCCCTCTCATATTGGCAGGTGTTGTTCGACCTCAATGCCCGATAGGTTTAATGGGAGATTGGCCAATATTTTTGCCAAACCTTTTTCCTAAATGAACATGGAGTCTATAAATACTTTGAAAGTAAAGAAACAAACTGACAAGTTAAGCCACAATTTTACTCAAGTAACATAAGCAATCTAGATATGCCCCATAGACGAACATGGTGAAGAATTCAAGGATTTTTTGGGAAGTGAGATGATGTTTTATGATGGCGCTACAAGAATGTCACTATTCCAGTAGTGTGCCTGTCGTAGCCAAAAGTCCACAAATTTAACACTGTAAAGAAGATGTTTCAAGGCTCATGCTAAACCTCCAATCCCAAAAAATAATGCATCAGTCCAATATTTGTCATCTCAAACTTTGAAGCAAGGCTCTCCTTGCAGCTAGTAATGAGACTCTAAACTCCTGTAATGAAAAGATCATCAACATATAGCAAGAGTATGAGAGGATCCTCTCCAACCACAATGAATTACAGGTTGGGATCCGCCTCACTCTTCTCAAAACCCAACTGTTGCAAGTAGGCATCAATCCTAGAATACCAAGCTATGGGAGCTTGTTTCAACCCATACAATGCCCTCTTTAGTCTGCACATATGAGACTCTCTCCCATGCACCTCAAATGCCAATGGTTTCTCAATGTACACCTCCTCCTGGATAAGACCATTCAAAAATGCGGTCTTCACATCCATTTGATGGATCTTCCAACCCATCTCTACTGCAATAGAGATCACTACCCTGATCGAAGTATATCTAGCAACCAAAGCGAAGGTCTCATCATAGTCAAATCCCTCAACTTGTGAGAACCCCCGAGCCACAAAATGAGCTTTATACTTCTCAATGTTGTCATCTGCAACATACTTGATTTTGTAGAGTCACCTGGAAGTCACCACTGACTTCCCCTAAAGTCTAGGAACAATCTCCCAAACATCATTCTTCATGATGGAACTGTACTCTTCCATCATGGCATCTCTCCAAACCTGTCTTCTAGCATCCTCCTCAAAAGTGGAACCCTTAGACTCCCTGATGTTGCTCACCATTGGAATGCAGCTGCAAAATCTCCCAAGAGGTTTACTCTCCCTCATAGCTTGCTTGGGATTCCCCACTGAACCATGTGCCTCCCTCAAAGTGTTCTGAAGCCACTTGGGCTTCCTCCTCTCTGAAGTAGTGTCCCATGGAGGGGACTCTCCCTGCTCAACCCCATCACCCGAAGACTATGAACCTGAAGTATAATCTGGAGAAATCGATCCTGAAACCTATGGACCAATAACCCATGATCCTGACATCTGTGGCCTTGTAACCTGTGGTCCAGTTGTCACCGAAACTGGTGGACCTGAACTCTATGTCACTGAAGTCTGTTGTGGACTCACCTAAATCTAAGGTGATGACTACTCACCCCTCTCAGTCCCTCGTGACTTCTTAAAGGATCCATCCTCCTCAAATCTCACATCCCTTCTCAAAACTATCTTCCTCAAGGAAGGGATGTATATGCGGAAATCCTTTGAAGTCTCGCTATACCCAACAAAGATCCCCTTCTTTGTCGTGGGTTCTAGCTTTTTCCTCTTCTCAGAAGGGACATGTGAATATGTAAGGCACCCAAAAATCCTAAAGTGCCCAACATCAGGCTTCTTCCTAGAGAAAGCCTCCTTAGGAGTCATCCCCCAATTCTCCATGTGGACTCATGTTCTACAGATAAACTGCAGTATAACATGCCTCGACCCAAAGAAAAAGTAGCAGCCCCTGATCATGCAACATGGCTCTCGCAGTCCCAACTATGGAACTATTCTTCTTCTCAACAATCCCATTCTGTTGTGGGTTGTAAGGAACAATCAACTCTCTCCTGATGCCCTCTCCTGCACATAAGTCATTAAAATCCTTGGAGGTATACTCACCCCCATTGTCTTTCCTCAGAACTCTGATTTTCCTTCTAGTCCGGTTCTCCACAAGAGCTTTAAACTCTTGGAATCGATTGAAGACCTGACCTTTGGTATTCATGAAGAAAATCCAAGACTTCTGAGAGAAGTCATCAATGAATATGACATAGTAAAAACAACCACTCCATGATGTAGAAGACATAGGACCACATACATCAGAATGAATCATATCAAGTATACATGCTACTCTATTATCACTGCTTGGAAAAGAAGTATTGGTGTACTTTCCCAAATCACACCCCTTACACAACTCCTGGTGCTCTGTACTGAACTCTAGAACTCTAGTCACAATCTCCCTCAGTATCCCCAGAGCCCCATGATGAAAATGGGCCATCCTCCTATGCCATAGCTCACAAAGATCACTGATGTTGGTAGAATGAAATAATGCACTAGCTAGATGAAACATGAGCTTGTACAACTTCTCATGTCGAGTCCCAATCACTTTGGTCGAAGTGATATTGGACCCCTTGGGAAATAGGAGCACCTGTCCATCACGGAACAACACCTCATAACTCCTCTCTTCAATAGTAGAAACTGAAATCAAGTTTTTCTTCAAGCCATGAACATATAGGACATCTATCAACAACATGGGAGGTATAGACTCCCTCTGAAATGATATTATCCCACTACCAACTGCCTTGACCACCCGGTCATCTCCAAGCACTACCTCAGGATCACCAATCTGTGTAAGATTTGTCAAATGCACACGAACACCTATGATATGGCGGGAGGCATCATTGCCAATATACCACACACTGGAATGAGTGGCTCTAGTGGAAAGACATACTACTAAGAAAAACTCCACATCGAACTTGGTGAAAACTTCTCCACCTCTGCTGAAGTTGTTGTCTGCTTCTTCTTCTTATTAGGAAACTGTCCTCCATAGTGCCCAAACTTGTGACATGCAAAGCACTTGACTTTTCTCATGTCCTTCTTTCCTTCACTCTTTGGTTTGTTTCCTCCCTTAGGACACTTTTTGAATTTCTTCTTGTTGTTGGAAACAAGAGCCACATTCTCCTCATCATTACCTGTAGATGAACTGCCATGCACATAACCTCTTCGGGTCTCTTCTTGAAATAAATCATCCCAAAGACGTTCCCATTTGGGAAGGTTCTCATTAGCCACAATGCCCTCAACAAAAACAACCCATTCTTTGGACACTCCATTCAATGTTGTCCTCACAAGTTCACTGTCAACAATGGTCTCCCCAACAATTCCAAGTTCATCTCTCACCTGTGTCAACTTGGTAAGATATGTGACCACATTTTCATCCTTGGTCATTTTAATGCTTTTCAGTTTTTCTCTCAAAACCATCTTTCGATTCTCATTTGTAATTTGATACGACTTCGTCAAGGACTCCCACATCTCATAGGCATTTATCTTCCCTGTCACATGAGGAATCAAATGGTCCTTGATGGCATCAAGGATGATTCTCTTAGCCTTGATACTCTTCTTGGTGTATGTTGCTAGAAGAGTTGGATCTGTGGGTACATTCATTGGGTTTGTTGTGGAGTTCTCGAAAATATCCCATAACTCATTTTCTTGCAACAACAAAATCATCCTCTCCTTCCAAGCACCAAATTTTAATGCCCCATCAATTCTGTCATCAACCCTTAAACCGATAGCCATTGACCTTTTTCTGCTGAAAATGATAAATTCAAATTTCTGTCCCATTTTTCTGTCTTGCTAATATAAATCTGCCTTTCTTTAACTCAGCTATGATACAATGTAAAATTTCAGACCCCACCCAGTTTCAAGTCTCGCTTATTTTTATCAGTGTTGAATGCTCAAAACTCAGATTTATGACAACCATAAAAACTCAGCAAATAAATGTACTTTTCAGCACTGAAACATGAGGATTTTGAACAATATTTAACGCAAAAACAAAATATATCAGCAACTCAATATTCAGAAAATTGTTTCCACATAGATTTTTGGTCTAACAGCGACCCTAGAAAAACCCACAAGGGGAAAACCAGTGAGAGAGGGATTTCTATTATTCAGAGCTTCAAATAAAATTCTTTTACAACAAAAAATTTATATCAACAAAAACTTCACAAACTTATCGCAAGTCTGTCCCAAGCGTTTCCTTGAAAACAATGTCAATCTCCTCAAAAATCATGCCAATAAAATTCTGAACAGTACAATCCTCGTTTTCTATGCCAATGGTTGTACGAAGAATACAAAAATCTTCCCAACTGTCACCTCGATTTATGTGCAAGGAAAACCAATATGGCATCCTTGGAATGCGTACCAAACTGCTCAAAAACTATGTTGTTGTTCCCCTCGATTTTTGTGCATATAAATAATGGTACAACCTCTAGAAATCCGTACGGTACGACCCTCAAACTTTGTTGTACTCTTGCCTCAATTTGTGTGCTATCTTGCTACCTTGAAATGCATGCCTCCAGCTTTGCAAATGACTTCTCTTTCTCCAAGACTCGACCTCTCTTTTCCATCTCTCTAAAAAAATCATTGAACAACCCAAGAATGGGTGCGCCCTCTACCCTAATCGGCTTCATGGAGGTAGGTGAAGAGTCTCATGATCCAATGATGGATATTGTATTAGATTAGTGGATGAGATTGAGTGTCCATTCACTCACCCCCTCACTTAAGTCATAAAGTCAACTTTTAATTTATCTCTCATAAAATAAATGACTAGGTTCCACATTAGGCACTTTCTCACCCCTTAGGCGCCTAGGTGATGAGAAACACTTGCCTATTTACTTTTTAATTCTTTTAATAGAATCTGCTACCTCTATAAGATCACCAAGGAGACCATCAATCAACTCTTCTTGGAATGTGAATTTACCAAACAAGTCTCAAAAGAAGTGGAGGACAATTTGGGGACCTCACTCCTCTAGTCAAAACTCAATATAATACATTGCTTCAAGGAATTTCTCTTGAATCCAAGAATGCACCAGTGGAAGGTCCTACCCATCTCGGTCTCTTGGGGTTTGTGGCTAGCACGGAACGCCAACCTATTTGAGAACAAAGATTCGCCCACGTTCAAAACCTCTCAACAAGTGCTAGCTCTTCTGCAATTCTACAAAGACTCCCAAGTTCCCAAAAGGCACAAAGTTCTCAAACCTTTTCTCATAAATAAAATAGGCCTGGGGATTTCTTCGATGGAGCATGCCAAGGAGATACAAAGACTCATGGCCTCGGCATAGTTTTATATCTCACTCCCTCTCATCATTTCCTTGGTAAAGTAAATATTGTTCTGGGCACCAATAACCTGGAAAAATTCTCGGCCTTATTTGCACTTCTGAAAATGGTAGCCACAAATGAGGTAACGAATA
>ML845114.1:20232-37007 GCA_009831015.1 Picea engelmannii
CATAATGAGATAGTATGTTCCACATCCATCAAAAGTGTGGCCAAGGGGTGATCAACAAGGCAAGCACATGTGAGAATACCACCAAGAAACAAGCACAATCATCCAACCAAGGAGAAGTGTGACTCCCCCAAACCAAATATCAAACGATCCAAGGCCAAGAAGTGAAGGGGCTCCATGAAGATGAATCCCCAAGTCTATCCAAAAGCTCCAAGGAACTAACAACAAATATCCATCAATCTAAGTCACCGTACACATCCAAAACCCCTACGTGTCATGTATCCTATGTGTCAGACATAACACACTAAGGATACGTGTTGGACACGTTCTTGTTACGTGTCCTGCTCAAAAGATCCAAGGAACTAGCAACAAATCTCCATCAATCTAAGTCACCGGACACGTCCAAAATTCTTGTATGTCGCGTATCGTACGTGTTGGACATAAATTGCATTGGATATAGAGGAGGAGGAGGATGGAGGAGAAATCAGTGGTAGTGATGTTGATCTTGATGATTATGACATGGAGGACTACTGGCAGTCACGCCTCATGAGCTATGAGATTCTTCCATCTATGGTTCTAGTATCTACCCTATGGATATTTTGTATTTTCCATTGGCATTCCCACCTATAGTATCATACTTCAGTTACTCTAACTCAGTATCTATCTACATTGTAATACATTTTTATTTTGATGACTTAATGAGATTGAGAATACTACATCTTATGGTTCTAATTTCTTGTGTGTTCAATGTCTATCATTTGATCATCATTGATGTTACAATGTATTATGTTACATGTTTTGTACCATGTAAATATTCTAGTTTCTAACAAAGTATAAACCTTTATGTCTATATTACATTTTTGTATGTGTAATTTTCAATTTTTTTTAATATAGATAATTTTTTTAAATATATGTGTGTGTCCTATGTATCCTGTTTCTGGGGTCGTCGTGTCACGTGTCAGGCATTCGTATTTCCATGTTCTCTATGTCTCGTGTCATTGTGTTCGGTGACTTAGCCATCAATGTGGAACCTCATACAGTATGAAGTGTAACAATAGGCTCCAACTTGGGGACACACACTCTTCTTGGGAGTGCATGAGAACCCCAAAAATCTTTTGCCCAACCTGTTAAGGAGAAAGAAGAGGTAAAACTATGTGGTGGGATTGATACAAATCAACATCCACAAACACCACATACATACTCTCTCTCTCTCTCTCTCTCTCTCTCTCTCTCTCTCTCTACAACACTAAGTGTTCAAAATTTGGCTACAATAATGGAAAAAAATACATGAGCATAAACTAATGCTCACATGTGTTGAGCTTATTCATCCTACACTGCTCTAACCTAGGATGAAACAAGAGACTACGTGAAATCAAATAATCAATGGAACCATCCAAACAACACCTCAAAGTCATGGATCCTACCCTTGTGTTTGGTAATGATCCAAAACAAAGTTACAATGAAAATAATGCCTATATATGCTACAATATCTATTGTAATGTGGTTACAAAATGAAATTGCATTACATGCATGGCAACCAATACAAAAATATGAACAAGAATAACATGTTTCAGCACATGCTAACTCAATCCAATATTGAAGAGAGCTGAAAAATGCACATGGAAGCCCATCATCAATGTGAAAATTATCCAATATGTTTCTTTACAAAGACAAATCTACATGACAAACATCGTCAACACCCTCAAACAAAGAGGATGTAGGCTGCTCCAACAGGGAAATGTTTTCAACAAAGCATAAGGATGAGGTATGAGATGAAATTTTAGATCTA
Organism: Picea engelmannii; assembly: GCA_009831015.1. Lineage (NCBI taxonomy): Eukaryota > Viridiplantae > Streptophyta > Pinopsida > Pinales > Pinaceae > Picea > Picea engelmannii. Next base: position 22,019 of record ML845114.1, read on the forward strand.
GACATAAAAATTTACACGTAATTTGGTGGTTGGAAATGCATATTATAAAATTTGCACTCAATATCTTGCTGCCCCATACAATTTCTATCATGAAAAACATGATTTCCAGTTGAAAAATGTCATGCACATTTACTAAAATCAAAAGAAAGGTGGCTAGAAATTTCCAACACTTTCATCATCACTAATGTGCTCCAAAAACTGAAAATTTTCAACATTGTTTGTCATAAAGAAGGCCAATTTTTTTTGTAAGATATGACTATCTAAAAACAATACTGCCATAAACAAAAAACAACCCCAAAAGATATTTTTCAGTTGAAAATTTATGCATGAAAAAGGTGATATATTAAGGCATATATGGCTGAAATAAATCTGCAAAGTTGTAAACAAAACCTACCCCACACGCTCCAAAAAATCTGCAATATCCATTGTCACATATGGCTAGAAAATACTATTCAAAATTTCTACTAAAAAATTCAGCCTATGTGTGTGTACAAGATGCCCAAAATCTGCAATATTAGCTTCATTCTCTTGGTTTACCTCTTCTTCATGTGCAATTTCAATAGGATCTTCAATAACCTCATGCAATTCATTCACAAAGTCTTCTACACCATATTTTTCTCTAGCATACTCAAGCAAAAATATCAATGCTTCCTTTTTATCCTTTATTTTATTTAAGAGAGGACTTGAAAGGTCCCTCTCATATGCAAGCATCGTATTATCAAGTTTCCCTCTCATCTATTTACAAATTTCAGCCCAAAGAAAAACATCATTTAATCCATCCATTTGATCCTCTACATCAATCCACAATTCTTGAAAATTTGTGAGGAAATGACAAAATGAAGATATCTCATTTGGATTGAGATTACAATACCATTCTCTTGCATCTCTTTTCATGGAAAGTGAAAACATTTTCATAGTCACATATTCATAGAAAAAATTAAAATTCTAAATAAAATACATGAAAGAAGCAACAAAAGGAAGAGAGTCATTACAATTTTCTTATAATCTTGAAACATACTTATTCCATAGCTTATAATGAAACTCATGTCGATATCCATGAATGCGGGAGAAATCTAAAGGAACAATCAATTTTGTTTCCAATTCCATGCAAGATGGGGCAATGCATTTTCACTTCAAATTTGAAAAATATGAAATATACAAGATCATACCTCATACCAAGACATGGAGTCACCAAGGTAAGCCTTCAAATGCCTTCAATATTGTTGAGTGCGCTCACATCAACATACAACAATGTCTTCAAAATTCTTCAAGGAACTAGGGCTCCATTTTATTGAGGGGGTTGGATCCCCAATGCTCAATAGTAGAGATCAAACCCAAGGACAAAGCCCAGTTAAAATCCCCCTGTTTGGTTTGGAATGATCCTCCAAGTTACGACCGACAGTCGTTCAATGGGTATTAATAGTTTGTTTAAGTTTATTCTTCTATGTGTTTTGTTTTTTATTTACAATTCTTTTGAGTGAAGAAAGCAAATGATCTAATAATTGAGAGAAATATATGCTTAATGGTAACTTGTAACCACAGTCAATAAAACCTATATGAGGCTATAGACAACTAAAGAAATAATTATGTTCAAAGCTTACAGATAAGATAAGATTCAGGGAGGAAGAACCTTAGTCGACAAAAATAAATTAAGTTAAACATGAAACACGTAGAAATAATTCTATAACATCTCAACTACTTATACCAATAACCATTCACTGAATATTCTATAGATTCATTCAAACATAAAGAATAATTTGAATTGCGTTCAAAAATTTTACTAGAAACACTAGACATATTAAGTTGCTTGAAGAATAATTCATAATACAATGAAAATAACACACAAATTCATTAAAATTGTCTTAGCTTATATAGAGCTTCTGAATTACAATTTAAAATAGTTCTCAACTACAATAGTCCATAATTTCTTCTACAATCCATCGACCCTTATGCAAGAGGTCGATGTGTCTATTTATTGAACTTTTAATGACTAAAAATAGTAAAATTGGAATAAGACAAAATTGAAATATCTGAATAAAATTTGCATGTTAAGACAACTCATGTAGAGTTGGTGACTCAGGGGTTGCTTGCTTGTCATCATAGGTGTTCCATTGTGCGAATAATTCATCAAACATATACACGTAAGGAATCCTATGTTGATCCATCAGAAAACTGAGGGTTTCCTTTCTTTCTTTGAAGTGTTGTGTGTACTTATCTATTTTGAGAATCTTCTACTCTAGTATATCGATTGTCTTGGATTCAATGACTAAAACTTCTACAAGTGGCCACGCTCTACCATGGATATACCTTTGATGTCATCTTCATGTTTCTGGGCAATTTTTCTGAAATTCTAACACTACTTATTCAAACCCTTGAAAATCCTTTGGTGACCCAAAATTCGACAACTGGAGATCAACCATCATTTGATTTATCTTTTCTCAATATTTCCAACAAGCTAACCACATTTCCTCCATTTGAATCTTCAGCTCAATGGATAAATTCGCCAAGATTTAATATCTCCCTGCAACTTGGATATGCTATTATCAAACATAATTCGAATTCCATGGTCTTCCTCATCTTGGGATTTATGTATCTCTTTGATGTATTCAATCTTATCTATAGCCTCGGCTCCTTTCTCACTCCATTTGAGAACTCATTTATGTGCCACGTAAAATAGTAAAGTCTCTTCTTGATAGTCTGCTACCTTTCGCAAAAATGCGTCTCTTACTATCTTATACTTGGCATGATATTCTAAAAGATATCCCTTCAATTTGGATATGACTTATGTGGTTTCCTTGTAACAATGTACCTGATGTCTGAAGGATTTTGATTCCTTTCTCACAACCTCCACTTCCCTTTCCTCTGTGTTATCCCTATCAATGGTAGCATGCAAGATGGATACTCCTACACCCAACACCTCACTCAACTTGGCCTTAGTAGCACCAGAAAGGGTTTTCTCAGATGTACATAACATAACATTGTCTACACTAATTTTTCGCTTCCTTTGTGTCCTCTTAACAATGGATTTCCTTTTGTGTTCATAGGGAGTAGAATCTACGTCGACCACCTCATTTATTGGCTTGGGAATTTGTTGATCCCCCAATGACAAAACATTCTTCAAGCTCCCCAGGGTATGGAAATGCTCAATATAGGTTCTTTGCCTTTGTCCACTGCCTGGGTATTCTTTAATGATTCATCCTACCCTGATGCTAATAGATCTGCTTGTTTTTGTCCCTCATCGGGTTCATGTGTTGTTGAAGGTATAGTATTTTCCTTAGTTGGGGTTGGGATGGGTATTTGTTTTTCATTAACAACTTCATATGTACTTTCCTATTTATTTTTGTAGCTTTGAGCAGGTATTCTCATGTGCCCTAGGTGTTGGGAATGTAGGAATCATCATGGGCACCACATTACACTATTCATTTGGTGAAAACCACCATTGGAATGAAGTTGGGGCTTCATGGATTTGGTGGTGGGATTTGTGGGTTTGTGTTGGGGCTTCATACCCACAAGATTATGGAGGGGCTTCTATGTTGACCCCTAAAACTTGTATATAAAGGAGAGAATTCATTGTGACATTTGCTCATTTAAGTAAGGATGGAGTTAACATAAGTTAGTCTTCACTTGTGCTAGGAGGCTTGGTGATTTCAGCAAAGGGAAATTCTGCAATGGTGACAAATCTGGCATAGAGGAGAGGAATTCGCATCGAGCGAATTGTACGAAGGTATCTGTACAGGTTTTATATACTTGTATGTGGGTTGCAGTGGGAGGAATTGCATACATACGCGGGTTGTAGAGAGAACAATAACGTATGTATGCAAGTTGTCGGAAGGTGAATCACGTATATGTGGGTTGCAATGGACACAGTCGTGTATGTATGCGGGTTGTGTTATACCACAAATTGCCACACCAATTTGCATTTTTTAGATGGCCTAGTCCGTTCCCTAGATTGCAAACTTAAATCCCATTCTCCTTCATCAAAATCATCTAAAAAACAACACTTTTGTTTCCATACGCTATTCACCCATGTGAAAATCACATATATACGCTATTTTCTAGTGTACAAACTGTGTATACCCTTAATTTTGTGAAAAAATAAAAATATTCCACATTTCCAGGCGGGGTTTTCAGTTTGGCTCGTTCCCAAACTTCATGTGGCCCATACAAAACTGAATATAACCATCTCAACCTATTTTGGATGATATATAGGCACCCTTGGGGGTATGGATAAGGAGGGACAAACTTGGTGCAATATTATGCCGATGATTTGCAGGCTTCCCTATTTCCTTGAACCTCTAAGTAACATCCCTTGATTTGGAAAATTATTTTCCAACATTCTTTCCTATCTCATATATGAATGTAGGGTGTGTTTCTATCCCTTCTGGGTCATTCTAGGAAGAGCCACTTTGTTTAGTTGATGTTTGAAGGGTCCAGTGGAGGAACCTGGGCTATTGGCTTTGAGGCAATACCGACGATTAGAGTCAGGATGTAACTGTTATCCCCACTTTTCAGGGATAACTAGGAGATCATGTCTCAAGGCCCACGGGTCCTAGACATGGAGTACCGAGAGTAGGATTGACCCGAGCATGGCCCTGGAGGGCCCACCTTTTCTTCTTCCATTGTCTTTATCTTGTTAGCAGCAGTAGCATCCATCACCATCGGTTTGGTCCTGTATCAAAAGAGGTTATTTTTTCATGAGGTAATTAGTCCAGGTATCATGGTATGTGTCGCATTTGATCATTAAAACCTTTAAATGTATGCATCTAATTCCTTTTATTTCTAACAATTGCTTGGATCTTACATTTTCCCACTTGACCATGTTTGGGGGGATTGACAGGGTGCCCTAGAAATCCCGTGTCTGTAGGTTTTGGTTTTCCACTGGTGGGATTTCTGAAAAGCCATTGTCTGCTCCCCTCATAGCACCACTTCTTCATCTTACTTCCTGCTCACTTATCCCTTTCCCCTTGTCCAGGCATTGGGTTGACCTATTTTCAGGACTACACCTTACCTCATGGGAAGAAGGGGCTAAAGGCCCAGAAGATAAAAGCAAGATGGTAAAAGATAAAAGCCTAAGAAGAAAACCTCAAGATGCTTCACCTAGGGATCCCTGAGAAAGAGATAAAAGGCTTCTCAGCAAGAAACAAGAGGGACCCAGAAAAATAGTAAAAGGAGACCTAGTTAGAGGATAGGGGGTCTCATCACGAGCCATCATATTAGGTCCATGGGTACCTAGTGGTATGACATTACCACTAGCTAGTTACCACGCCAAGGCAGTGACTCTTGGTTGCATGGCCAAGGGAAAGGGGGTCTCATCACGAGCCAACCTTCTCATCTCTGTGAAAGTACTTATGGGTAACACTGTCAGCTCCGGTCACCATGCCAAGGTAGTGTCCCTTGATTAGCTCTTGAACAAAAAAGAAAAAAATAATAAAAGAATAAAAAGAATAAAGGCAATAATGGGCTTGGAAAGAATGCATCCATGACAGGTACAACTCGCCTTCTACAAAGGCACCCACAGGTAACACTTTTGCATCCTTGGCCTTCACTGTACCCACATGCTTGGACATCCCCTGACCACATCACCCACTTACATGGCTTGGATGAGGTCTTTTAGGGAACTTTCCTTTTCCTGTGGATACTAGCCCAATAGGACGCCTTGTCCTTTTCTCCAGACTTGTATTGCAGGCTTGTGTAACGTCTTTGATTTTTTAACTGATGTATTAGGGATTTTATGCATATGTTTAATAATATTGATGATGAGATGTGATTGACATTGCTATGATCCCTGTGATTGATAATCCCATGGAGGGCGTAGCCTTTGATGTGCAGGACCATGCTCAATGGATAGGTACCATTTGGACCGATACACATGGGGAGATGATCAGTTCAGACTTCCATGGGGCTGAATATCCCACCATACGGATGCTGAGACCCCATAAGGGGGTAGAGACAGGACAAAGATGGATCAGGGGCTTTGCACCGGAGAAGAAGAGAATGTTCGACCAGAGGCACCTCGACACAACTTGACCTAGGGGGGATGACCCTTTCTTAGTGGAACGTTGACCTTTGGAGTCCTGGGATGTTACCACCTTGACCATGATGTCACCCATCATCATGGACATTTGGGGTAGGCAAACTAGGCAGCAGTGGCATGTGTGGTAGGTTGGAGAAGCCTAGGGAGGGCTAACGTTTTTCTCCAGGATGCCCCATCTGCCCTAAAAAGGGATAACGTCTCCCTTGAAGGGGCTTTTACTCTCCTTTCAGCTTGATTTAGGGTTTTAACTTGACAATTTAATGTAAAATAGTATGATTTGATATTTTCTCCTTGTCGGCCTTTTTACCTGACCTAAATGTAAAATTAGGTCAAGGTTTTGTATAAATGGGAGATTTTAACTCTCATTTTTTTCATCATGACTCACTCACCACTTGGTGAGGTCTGAAATTTGTGCCCTATCTTGGGTTATTAGCTGATTTAAGGAGGCACACTTGTTGAAGGAAGACATTTTTGGCATATTTTGGCATTTCTCTTGAAGGAAGGTGTTACAACTAGGGTTTGCATGGTTATTTCTGGATGAAATGTAAGTATTTTTTTGCAAAACTTCTTGAATGAATGGTTGTAGTCTAATTTCTTGCATATGTTTATAAATTTTTCTGAATCAAAACCCTAGGTGACAAGCACACACGTAGGTCCTTGTCTCATGTCCCCTGATAGAGAAATTTTCAGCCATTAAAGAAGAAAAAGAGAGCCTAGCCGTAGCTACACTCCTTTTTCGTTCTCTATTTTGCTAGCCATACCATTTAGAATTCAAGAGGAAGAAGACGTCTCAGGCCTAGGTTATCTACACTTAGGGCCATTTTTCTTTTAGGGTTTGATGAAAGGGCCTTGTTGTAGAAACACTCTCCCTCATTAATCCTTCTTGTCTTGATCTTGTGCTTCATTTGAGCTAGCCATTTTGCCAAGTTGACCTAAGGAAGGAGGAGAGAGCACGAGGCCTTTCTTTAGCAACACCGGAGTGAGCCTCTCTCCCCTAGGGTTTTGATTTTGAGGCATTGCCTTAGCAACACCTCAAAACTTCTCCCTCTTGTCCTTAGCCTTTGTTCCTTCAACTCTTGCATCCTTCATTATTGATTCCATTAAACCCTAAGGCATTGATCCTGAGACCTCAAGTGTTGAAGTAGAACTTGATATAAATACTCTCAAACACTTTGAATTTCAAACCCTAACTACACTAACCCTAGCCTAGACTAACCTACTAACCCTAGTTGTTGACGTCATCATTGGTTATTTCATATTTAATGCAACAACATTTTGTCTTGAGAGCAATTGAATGATGGTTTAGGCATTAATTGAATAAGGTGTTGATCAGTTACATTGAATGCCACATTGTTCCAATATTTATTGGTGAAGTGTTATAGTCTTTTCATTGTTGTTGATAAACATTCACTTCATCAACATTTATTGCTAATTGCTTATATGTATTCATCAGATAGTCTTATAAAGTACTAACCCATTGAAATAGCTTGCACATATCAGTTTGATGTTGCTTTTCTCCAAGCAGGTACACTTCTTTGGGGGTTTTACTTCATTATTGGTCTTTGGCTGGACTATATGTTTGGGTGGTGACTTATGAAGGCGGGAAAATATTATCCTTATCTTATTAGCCTTTTGCCTCTTCAAAACCCCAGGTCATCAGGAATGTCTCCCCTGGGCCTAACCTCCCTAAAGAGAAAGAACCATCCCATTGTGGTGACATTGGGTGGGATTGGTTCCTATTATGCCAGTTTGGCCTTCTATCTTGTAGCCTTTTATCCTAGCTAGAAACTGTGCGATAACATTTTGGTGCTGCTGTCGGGGAACACTGAGTGAATTTTCCTCATACGACACATTTTTGGTAAGCCTTGCCTCAGAAGCCTTATCTTACAAGCTTACCTGGAAACTCCACTTAGGGTGTTTTCCCTTTATCTTTTGATGATTTCAAGAAAATCATCTGGCGACTCCACAAATAGATAATGACGACCCGTAGTGGGCGTCAATATATAACTTCATCTACTATGACCTATACAAATCCTGTCACCCCCGTAAGTTCTCCCAAATGGTCTCATAAAGAATTTTGTGGCCCTTTAATCTTAGATAACACCCAAGGGGGGTTACATGATCTACCAAAGAAGGTCGAATCCTGGATCCTATGGAAATTCTCATTGGACCAAATTTTGTGATGCTTTCCAATTTCACCAATCTGGACAAGAACACCCTGATGTCTTTTTAAGGCTCTTTGTGAGATCACTCACCGGAAGTGCCAAAATATGGATTAACAAACTCCCAAAAGGAAGCATCAGAACCCATGAAGATCTTGAACAAGTCTTTAATAAATATTGGTGTGAAAAAGAAATCATGGATTCCCTTTACTCTCAGTATACTGATATTTGTAAGGCTTCTAGCGAGGGCATTAGGGTTTTCAATGATAGGTTCAATCTTCTCCTAAAAATGATCTGACCTAGCTTCTTAGAAGAAGCTATCCTCCAACACTACTTGAACTCGTTGGAAGGAGTTTTGCAATTTACTCTCAAAGATCGGTCACCCTCAACTCTAGAAGAAGCACAAGATTTCACTTATCAAATTGAGAGGAACCTTGAATTCGAAGACTACATCCATCAGGTTAATATCTCGCACAATAATAACCCTTGGGAATATAGTGATGAGGATATCACCGAAACTGAACCCATGCTCCCAGAAATCCTTGAGGTAAAACTCATGCCTCCCAAAAGGAAATGGAGCAAAAATTTCTCAAACATCAACAATGTCTTAAAATTCACAAGACAACATGAACCATCCAAGGGTTTGGGTATGGCCACTCATTGAAAAACCAAATTTTGAAGATTCCTTATTTGTCTTGAACACGCCAATGTTAGAAAATCAAGATATGAGTGAACCCGGATTTGAGTATTTTGACCAAACCAATAGGGATCTAGAAACCAGGTCTGAAGACCCCTGAGTGCATAATGGAACCAACTTAGACACTAGTATGTCCTGTATCTTGCAAAGGGTTAAAAGAATTTGCGAAATTGTTCATTTTTTAACAAAGCAAGACCCAAATGACCAATTATCTTTTGAGGGGACTCCCACACTATTAAAAACCGGTCATTTTGAGCAAGATGAGAAAACACCCTCTTTATTATTAATAGATTATCTTGGACCTAGTGATTACAAATCGATGGATCCATGCTTGTTTCAAGATTGCCCCACCTTTCCCTTGATAGAAGAAGATACAAATTGGGGCGATTATCCCGATGATACCTCTGATGTCTCTGAAGATTGGGATGAATATGTATATCTAGTACAGAGAGTAGTTGGTTTCGTTGAATGGAACGAAAATGTTTTCAAGGACATAGAAGTCCCAAACACCTTAAATCCTACCAACATTGTGGATGAGAACCCTTGGTGTTTTCAATGTAGTGAGGCACATTGGGAACATGAATGTCCTTGCAGTGATGGTGACCATCAACAAGTGAACAACATAGGCCACGTCATAGAAGGCCCTCAAATAAATATCACGCCTGAAGAACATCAAAAGGCCATCAAAGAAGCGGCCAGGAAAGCTAGAATGGCAGTGATAAATAACCTAGACGAGGAATCAAAAGAAAAAATGAAGAAACAAGAGTCCCAGATGTATAGAAGAAAGAAACTGAGCCAACCTACTACTGAAGAAACAAAACCCCCATCCTTGGATGTTCTTCTTCCTAAGACATTTGATATTGAAAGGGTTAACTTGAACTTTGACTTTGAAGGGGCACTATCCAAGATGCATGTAACCATTCCCCTGAAAGAAGTCATTAAGGTGCCATCTGTCAAAGAGAGACAATTTCTTTAAATAATCAGATGGACCCATGGACCCCCTATCATGTTGCAAGATGATCACTTCAGGGTCCAACATGGTGGAAATCCCCCCTTTTTCATGACTTTAATAATTAACAACAAAAGCCTCAACAACTGCATGTTGGATACAGGGGAAGATGCCAACATAATGTCCTTTAAAGTCACACAACAACTGGGTTTGAAAGTCACACGACCTTACAGGAATGTGTGTGGTTTTGAGTCTAAATCCATACCCACACATGGGGTAATTGAGAATGTCGAAGTTTTCCTTAAAGAATACCCCAAGAAAGTCATCCACATGGACATAATGGTCGTAGACATCCCGGATGTGTGGGGGATGTTATTGTCTAGGAAATTTGCCTCAAAGATTGGAGGTACTCTTGAGATGGACCTCACTTATGTGAATATACCCTTGAAGGATGGAACTATTGGGCATCTCCAGAATGTACCCGTGACTACAAGTCATGTGAAAGAGCCTAGTGATTTTATCAAAGATGACAAATCGCATGACGAGACCAGACAAACTCTTCACAAATATTCTCCGAAAGATACGCCTTTTGCAACAAAAGAAGATTTTGATCAGATACAAAGGTCCACAAAAGAAAAATACCTGCAACTCCTAGACAGGTATAAAGATAGGGAAGTCGGGACCATAAGAGAAGATGACATACTGATTCATCCTTCCCAGCAAGAAGTCTTTACAATAGAATCCCACCCACCTACCTCTGCACAATACACTAGGGTTGTTCAAGGAACAACCAATTTCAAGATCAAAGAGTACAAGGAAGGGGATATAGTATTGATGTGGGATTCCAATAAAGGGGAGCCTACTAATGTCAAGGGAAACACTCGATTTTGGCTAGGCCCTTTCAAGGTTGGAAGAAAGTCGGTTAATGAATCCTATTACCTATCTACATTGGAGGGACGACAACGCACAGTGCCCGTCATCATGTGCCTCCTCAAACCCCACCAGGGTGGGGTTACCTGACATCACAGGTAAGTACAGGTAAGTAGGCATTTTTTTGCATTCATGTATTATACCATTTGCATTGCATGTTAGTTTGATTTCATACTCACCTTGTTGATTGTATTATTTCAGTCTTTATTTTTATATATATGTATGCTGGGGTGGAATTACCACACCTATTTTTGTTACTGATACTTCTATTGAGATTGAGCAGGTCAGTAGGTTATGCCATAGATGTTGTGGTTCTCATGCACTCTACGGTGAGAACATGTCCTCGAGTTGGAGCCAGATGTTATCCCCACTTTTCAGGGATAACTAGGAGATCATGTCTCAAGGCCCACAAGTCCTAGAAATGGAGTACTTAGAGAAGGATTGACCCGAGCATGGCCCTGGAGGGCCCACCTTTTCTTCTTCCATCGTCTTTATCTTGTCAGCAACAACAAAATCCATCACCATCGGTTTGGTCTTGTATCAAAAGAGGTTCTTTCTTCATGAGGTAATTAGTCCAGGTATCATGGTATGTGTCACATTTGATCATTAAAACCTTTAAATGTATGCATTTTGTTAGCGACATTTCTTGTATAGGGGTATTATCCTCTCTGATTTTAGGCCTCTGGTGTTAACGCATAGAAGTGGGGTTTGAAAGCCGGTCGGATGTGTTTTATTCAAGGGATGTAGCCATAAGCATCGAGCGCAACTCACAAAAGAAGTCCATTTCGGGCTAAAAATCAAGCGAGCGAGCAGTCTGATTTCAATGGCAAGGATCAATTGACGAAGCAGATCGATGGTCATCAGGTGTTCGGGGCTGTCAAGTTGCCCGGGATTTAGCACGAAGGGTATCACCCATAGTTCAGGGTAAGTCTGGGTCATCCGATCCAATAGGGACAGGTGGTGGCCCGTCAACGTATCGGGGATCGGTGTTTCGAGAGACAAAGAGCCTCCCATTCTTTACAGCTGAAATCGTCGATCGGTGAAACGCTGAAAGCACCTTTGGAGCCGAGCCCCCGGTCTTAGCACCAGGTCACGTCAAGCGAGCCTATGGATGAAGTGGGGCCCCTTTTAAATAGCGGATGCTACCTCAGCCGTTTATCTTAAGGACACGTGACGCACATCCGTGCCACGTCGGCATTCGGGAATTCGAGGAGTAAGCGCTCCTCGTCATTTCACCTCTCGAAACCTCGAATCCCGAAGTGCCGAAAGCGCCCAGAATTGGGCCCTTGGTTTTGGCGCCTGGTCACAAGGAGCAGGCCTGGAGGATGGGCGCTAGCATTTATCGTTCTGTACAAAAGGGAGGCCAAAAGCATCGAATTGAGTTTCAGAGGGGGAGGGCACTGTGTTCTCCAAACGTCGATCTGACGTGATATAAATCCCGGTACCTGCTAGTTATGAATGAAGAAGAGAGAGGGTGGTTGAAACCTTGCCTCACTCATTAATTGCAAAGTATGGATGTTCTGGCTGAAAGTCTACCCGAGAAGGTCCTCTATACTGGTTCTATTCATGGAAGCCGCACCGAGTCCTCGACTCACCAAGGAGATCTGTGCACACTAGTTCGGCTCTTAATGGCTCAGCTACTTCCCTTGCAGGAGCCATGCGCAGTTAAGGTGGCGTCTGACAAAGAATAGCCGCCCGAATTTGGCCGAGGGGACACCAAGTCCTGGGTGCACGATCAGCCAGAGTCTGCATGCGCAGACTGTCAGAAGACATGCAGATGCAATGTTTTTAATGCAGCATCTTGTTTTTGTTGTTGTGGTTGTTTTTGAGTATATGTAGGCGTTTTTTCCATTTAGGTAAGCATCGATGGTAGAGCGAATCTCCCGATTGTAATGTTTTAACAGACACTCTAGTTTGTTGGTTATGCATCTGTATGTAAGATTTCTTATTTATGAAAGACAGTTTCCTTATTCCATCTAGTTTTCATCTCATACTGAGGAGGTTCATTATTGATTGATTCACATGAATTATTGCAGTTGTGTTATGATAAAGGATTTATTGTGTGGCTATTGTATTCCCTGGTTTCCTGCGTTTGAATGTAAGAAGATCATGCGTTCAAATGCATTCTCCTACAGTCTGCTAGAAACTTGATGTTGACAACAGACCTTTGCATTTCTCTGATACAAGTCTTCCCCCTACTCACCCTTACTACAACTCACAGTCTGGAGTATGTCTAAGACCTCACTCACCCATGCATGACTGGCCTAGTTTCGGAGTTGAAATAGTATCATCCGAGTTTACTTCCATTCGATCACCCCTTTCATACATAATCGTGACATAAACTGATGGGCGTCGGGCTCTACTCCTGCTGCAATCCAGGAGTGACTTCCGTCGCCAACACATTTGATTCCTTTTATTTCTAACAACTGCTTGGATCCTACATTTTCCCACTTGACCATGTTTGGGGGGATTGACAGGGTTCCCTAGCAAGCATGTGTCTGTAGGTTTTGGTTTTCCACTGGGGGGATTTCTGAAAAGCCATCATTCGCTCCCCTCATAACACCACATCTTCATCTTACTTCCCGCTCACTTATCCTTTTCCCCTTGTATGGGCATTGGGTTGCCCTATTTTCAAGACTGCACCTTACCTCGTGGGAAGAAGGGGCTAAAGGCCCAGAAGGTAAAAGCAAGCTGGTAAAAGATAAAAGCCTAAGAAAAAAACCTCGAGATGCTTCGCCCAGAGATCCCTGAGAAAGCGATAAAAGGCTTCTCAACAAGAAACAAGAGGGACCCAGAAAAATAGTAAAATGAGACCTATTCAGAGGATAGGGGGTCTCATCAAGAGCCAACCTACTAGGTCCATGGGTACCTAGCGGTATGACATTGCCACCAACTGGTTACCACACCAGGGCAATGACTCTTGTTTGCATGGCCAAGGGAAAGGGGGTCTCATCACGAGCCATCCTTCTCATCTCTGTGAAAGTACTTATGGGTAACATTGTTAGCTTTGGTCACCATGCCAAGGCAGTGTCCCCTGATTAGCTCTTGAACAAAAAAGAAAAAATGAATAAAAGAATAAAAAGAATAAAGGCAAGAATGGGCTTGGAAAGAATGCATCCATGACAGGTACAACTCGCCTTCTACAAAGGCACCCACAGGTAACACTTTTTCATCCTTGGCCTTCACTACACCCACATGCTTGGACATCCCCTAACCACATCACCCACTTACATGGCTTGGATGAGGTCTTTTAGGGAAATTTCCTTTTCCTGTGGATACTAGCCCAATAGGACGCCTTATCCTTTTCTCCAGACTTGTATTGCAGGCTTGTGTAACGTCTTCGAGATGTTAACCAATGTATTAGGGATTTTATGCATATGTTTAATAATATTGATGATGAGATGTGATTGACATTGCTATGATCCCTGTGACTGATAATCCCATGGAGGGCGTAGCCTTTGATGTGTAGGACCATGCTCGACAGACATGTACCATTTGGACCGGTACACATGGGGAGATGATCAGTTCGGACCTCCATGGGGATGAAGAACCCACCAAATGGATACTAAGACCCCATCAGGGGGCAGAGATAGGACAGAGATGGATCAGGGGCTTTGCACCGGAGAAGAAGAGAACGTTCCACCAGAGGCACCCCAACACAGCTTGACCTAGGGGGGATGACCCTTTCTTAGTGGAACATTTTCCTTTGGAGGCCTAAGACGTCACCACCTTGCCCATGACATCACCCATCATCATGGACGTTTGGGGAAGGCAGACTAGGCAGCAGTGGCACATGTGGCAGGTTGGAGAAGCCCAGGGAGGGCTCACGTTTTTCTCCAGGATGCCCCATCTGCCCTAAAAAGGGCTAACGTCTCCCTTGGAGGGGATTTTACTCTCCTTTCAGCTTGATTTAGGGTTTTAACTTGACAATTTAATGTAAAACAGTATGATTTGATATTTTTGCCTTGTCGGACTTTTTACCTGACCTAAATGTAAAATTAGGTCAAGGTTTTGTATAAATGGGAGATTTTCACTCTCATGTTTTTCATCATGACTCACTCACCACTTGGTGAGGTCTGAAATTTGCACCCTATCTTGGGTTATTGGCTGATTTAAGGAGGCACACTTGTTGAAGGAAGACATTTTTGGCATATTTTGGCATTTATCTTGAAGGAAGGTGTTACAACTAGGGTTTGCATGGTTATTTCTTGATGAAT
>ML845115.1:17601-32993 GCA_009831015.1 Picea engelmannii
GATGGAGGCTGGTACTGCTGACAGGACAAGTCTGGCTGAGAAGGAGAAAAGATGGGCCCTCAAGGGCCATGCTCAAGTCAATCTGCTCTCGTACTCCATGTCTAGAACCATGTGGGCCTCGAGACATGATCTCCTGGTTATCCTTAGATATCGGGGATAACATGCCCCACCAAAAGTAGAATAAGTGGAAAATGGGTCCCATAAAGGGGTGCACCCCACGAAAAGTTGTCATGAGTGGAATTAGGGGCCCACAAAATGGATGCGCCCTCACCAAGATGCCAAGTTACCATCCATGTGAGAAGTGGGTCCCAAGAGGTGCTCCCCTCTCACCATGAGTATAAAATATGCCAAGTAATCACCTTCATGCATGCTCCATGTGTTGATGATGTGGATAGCTCCATAGTTCCAAATGCAAGGTTCCAACTCATAGTGAGGATTCAAGCTACATAAGTCAATTAGTGGTTTACATAAGTGATATCTTCTAGCAACAAAATAACATTGGTTAAAAGCTTTACCATGGTGGGACAACCTTTAGGCCTTGTTACCCCTCATTTCTAAGGGTAACTAGGGAGATGATGTCTTGAGGCCCTCAGGTTGCAGACATGGAGTATCGAGAGGCATATGAGCAGGCAAAGCCCCTTCACTCACCACCATCACCATTTGATCAATGGCAGCAGCATCCACCACACTAGCTTGACCCACAGAGGACAACAAGTCTTGCTTCATGAGGTAACAAGTCTGGTCTTGTGGTAAGTGTCATTTTAATAATTGAAGCATTTGAACATGTTGTAAAGGATCCTTTCTTGATTTTGAAAACGTTTGCTTGGAAATTATTCATTTTTCCTCATTTCACCTTGATGGTTGACATGTTCTCTTAGTAAGTGGGTCACCCTCGGGAAAAGGGTTGCTACCAGGGGGTCTCCTTGAAGGGTCAACAAACCATCCCCACAAATACTTATCACTTTCCACACTTCTTCCCTTTCATTTCCTCATGTTTTGTGTTTTCGGGCATATTGACCCGAGAAGGGTTTGTACCTCATTTCATGGGAAGAAGGCGTTGAAGGCCCAGAGGCTTGTAGCTGACAAAAGATAAGAGCCAAAAATTAATCCTCTAGATGCTTGCCCTAATGGTCCTGAGAGCAATGAAACGCTTCTCCAAAAAAATCAAGGACCTATAAAATGAAACATATAACTAATAAATGTCTCGCTTGTTGAGGTAATGCATTGCGGTGTCTTTTACTTTCCTTGCACATGGCACTCAATGTGTTCTAGCCTCAAGTGGCATTGCAATACTCTTTACTTTCCCTTGCATATAGTACCCAGTGTTTAGACCTTAATCAATTAATGAAAAATAAATGGTTTGGAAAAAGGTTGCATTGAAAATGAGGATGCAACACACCCTCTACAAAGGCACCCACAAATGAGACAATATGAGCCCTTGTATGTCAAGAAACCCCATGCCCAAAAGTCACACCCCCATCCACCCCATACTCTTCTACATAACTTAGAGAGGGTCCTCTTGGGAAACACTCCCTGACTTGGGGAATGATCTACCCAATAGGGCGCCATGACAACCCTCCCATACTTAAATTTGGCAAGTTGTATTTGATGCACATGTTTGGGTGGTTCTTTTATTAAATATGGCTTACTTGGCATGATACTTGTGACTTGTGGACCCTTGGAGGGCGTACTTGTTTGTCTTTCCAGGGCCTTGCCAGGTGAAAGCTTGTTCATGGAGGCACAAGGTTGCTTGGACCTTCATAGGGGCATGAAGCCAGCAAGGTGGATGATCTGCCCCCTCTCATTGGACACTTGGGAGGATGAACGTTGCCTTTGGAGGCACTTAGACACCATGAGACGATCATATTGTGGCCCCTTGCACCTCAACATTGGCCTTTGGAGGCCTAAAACATCACTCTCTATGCCCTAGACGTCACATGGAGGCTAGGGTTTTGATGGGGTTTCATGGTCGATGGTGATGTGACATGGTTTGATGGAGAGAGAGACACATGGCATGCACTAGAGCACTTGGTGGCAAGGCACATGGCCTTTGGAGGCCCAATGATCTTCATCAAGAGTCTCAACATCTCTCTTGGAGACCTAACGTCACCCTTTAGGGCATGACGTCACCCCTAGAAAGGGAATTACTTTATGTATTTTGTAATTTTAAGTTGTAAAAGGGAAAATAGAGGAGGTCGGCCCCTCTAATTTGTTTTTGACATTTTTTAAAGTGGACAAATTGGTTTTAGGTGACCTCATATAAATAAAGGTCACCTCAATGTCATTTTATCATCATGTGCTTGAGAATTACATACTTTCTTGGCTGAAATTTTCGCCCTACTTGGGCAAATCGCTCTATCTCTCTCTTGGTGTATTGTGGATGCTATTTATTTGTCTATTGGAAGGAAGGCTAGCGCTATTTCTTGATGCTCATTTTCTTGGTGATTTGATAGAATGTTCTTGATAAAGAAGGGTTTTTCTTGCTATCTCTTGGAATTGGTAAGGAATTTCTGTATAATTGTATTATTTCTTCTTATTTCAAGGTTAATTTGTCTAGATACTTGGAGGAATATAAGGGCATACACCCTCCATCAAGATCAATCTTATTGTCATTGAAAAAGATATCTTGCAAAGGTTGCTACAAGGAGTAAAAAGGCTTACACCCTTGTAGATTGTAATGTCCCCATTTTTGGAAATTATTATGTTACAGAGTGTTATGCTTACCAGAGTAGCCAGATGGGGGTGACAACGAGTTCAGGAGATATTGAGGGGTTTTATTGGGCCCAACTTGCATCGTTCATCATATTTCATCATCAGGATCCATTCCGCATAGCTTGGCTTTGGTTCCGTTGCATTCTGACAATTTCCGTAATTTTGAGCTATTATGGGTCATATTTTAATTAATTTCACTAAGAAGGTCATTTTAGGAATAATACTTGGAGAAACCTCTTAGTGTAATAGCTCATCGGAATCGTGATGCAGCCCCCCTGTCATCCTAGGGGTTATGCGACCTCCCGGTCTTGGATCTTCGAATTTCTGAGCCAAATTGGCTCTTCGGGCCTCCAATAGACCCCAAACTGAATTAAACACATGCCCTTTTATCACCTTAGGCACAGGTCGTATGGTACCCGCCTTTTGAGTTAAATTTGAATTTTAAAAGCTGGCATATCCTGTAAATCTTTTGAAAGGATTGCAAATTAAAGAAGATCTTTAATATCTAGAGGTTGAACGATTGCGTAAGATCGGGAGAAGATCAGATTTTCCTTTAATGTAATAGATCGCCACACAGATCTAGAGCTTTCGCTCTTATCTGTCTGTCTCAGACATTTAATGTAACAGGACTTAAGTAGTTGAAAGCTTTAATTCGATAGGATAAGTAGTCGGAGGGAACCCTATAAGCCCTCTGGTATAAGTAGAGGTGTTGTATGCCCAAATAAAGCTGTTGCAAATCAGTTGGAAATTGTTGGAAGAAGCTTATCATAGTTGTAGCCATGTATATGTACATTTGACTGAATATAACAGAGAAAGCATTGATCCAAAGTGTTTGGTGTTGTTGTTACTATCTATCTGAATGAATGGTAGACTTTCAGTTTAAATTATGTTCTATGTTATTATGTATTCTCATGTATGCATGAATTATACTGTTGAATGTATGAATCTATGAGAGGTTAGATAAGTTTCAATTGTTTCTCTTCTTGAAAGCTTCAGTGCAAGGAGTGCATAGTGCCCGCAAGGAGTGCGAAGGTCGAGTCAAGTTCGACTATGAAGCTGAGGGGAAATAACTTGAAGTTTGCAGAGCTTTGGTGCAAGGAGTGCACAGTGCCCGCAAGGAGTGCACAGGCCGAGAGTCACTGACAGGACTCTAAATCTCAGGAGAGATAGAGGGGAGTTCCACATAAAGCGTGCAAGGAGTGCACAGTTGCTTGGAGGAGAGCGAAGTCTGAAGAAGTCTCGTGCAAGGTGTGCATTAGGCCAACACTGAGCTAAGTGTTGAGGAGAGATAATGTGGAACTTATATGCAAAGTGTGCATATCGTTCGCAAGGAGTGCGTCGACAGAATCCTTGATTCAGGAGCTCAAGAGGAGTAATTTAAGAGTTATTTGCGGAAAGGTGTAAGACACTGGTGCAAGGTGTGCACAGTCGCCTGTAAAGAAGCTAAGTCTTGAGTGAAGATCTGTTGTAAGGTGTGCACAGATCCGAAAATCCGACTAAGTGTCGAAGCAGGGTTACCGGAAGCTTCCCCCCCCCTCGCTTCGAAGCCCCGAAGCTCGATCCGGGCGGGTGCGTCCTGGAAGCTCCCTCTGAAGCGCGACTCAATTTTAGGAAGCGCAATTCAGTCCCCAAAAACATGATTCCTGCCAAATCGGAAGCGTCCCCCTCTGAAGCGTGCTTCAGAGGGCACTTCACGCACGTTTCAGAGGAAAAGTCGCACGCTTCCGAGGGGACCCACAACTTCAAGCAAAAAATCTTTTTTTTTTTTTAATTTTTGGAGTTAGGGTGGGGCCTAGCTTAGGCTTAGGGTTGAGGGAAAAGAATGAGGAGAATAAATGAGCTCTTTCCCCTCTATTCTCCTCATTCTTTCATCTTGAGCTTGGAGGAGAGAGCAAAGGAGAGGTTGATAGTGCAGATTTGTGAGAACTTGGAGGAGAAAGCAAAGGAGAGCTTGGAAGAGTGAGCAAAGAGGAGCTTGGAGGAGAGAATGAAGGCAACCATCTTCCAAAGGTTTCAAGTTTCAAGAGCTAAAGAGGTAAGCCCAAACCCAACTCCCTCATTTCCTTGGGTTAACTTTGTTAATGTTTTTTTCCTCCTCTCCTACTCTTTCCCATTCCTTCTCTCTCATTTTATGGTAGGTTGTTCATCTAAAACTTGAAGAAAATGGTTTTCTTTTGGTTTATCATTCCTGTTTTGGTTCTCATGGTTTTGGTGGGGAGAAGGCATCGAAGGGAAGAAGATGATAGTGGTGATTCTCATGATGACCCACAATATGAAGTTGGTGAAGGGTTTGAAGAGGAAGAGGGAAATGTAGGACACAAAGATTTATTGAGACCCTTGTGGCAATTTGTAACAAAAGTTGAGGAGGGTAGAGGTGGTGGAAGCATTAAATTTGTATGTCATCATGACTGTCATGATGGAAAACCTTATACCGGTTCATATACCCATCTAAGGAGGCGTCTTTGTGGTGTAATGGAGAGTGATGACAACAAGGGGTCCACTGGGATCACAGTTTGCCCTAATATATCCAAGGAGCAGAGACAAAAATATAAAAAGATAGAGGAAGTTGCACAAAAAAAGTATGGTAAAAAACAAAAGCTTCAATCCGATGCCTCGTCTAGATTTGGTGGCAACACATCTCCATCTAAACGTGGTACTGGTTCTGGAACCTCTGGATCTAGAAGAACAATAGCAGATTTCCTTGATATTGGAGGTAGGGATGAGGTGGATGCAAAAGTGGCCCGGTTTCTCTATGCTTGTGGTGTCCCATTCAATGTGCTTTGCCCCCCTTATTGGCACGATGTTGTCAAGGCAATCAACGAAGCCCCCAAAGGATACAAGAGCCCCAGCTATGAGAAAGCTAGAACTGTGTTACTTTGTGATGTCTTGTTCCCAAGAGTAGGCTAGCAGGGAGTGACTTAGTAGTCTATGTGTTCTCGTAGACTATAGTTAGGCACAAACAGGGAACAAGATGGAGAAATAAGGAGGAATTGATGGCTAAACGATGAATTAAGCCAAAATACTTAGGAAAATTCACTTAAGCCTAAGTCAACGAAGAATTAGAATGAAAAGGTGTTAAAGGGGGACTAAATTAATTAATTATTCAACTTAGGAGGAAAAGCGCCTAGCTTAAGTGAGGTCAATGGTGAATTAGATTGGGAATGGTATAAAGGGAGGAATTTGACCTAATTCCTCATTATGCATTGTTATGATTTGATGTGGAGAGTTCCCAGAGGAGGAAGAGAGTCGACCTTGCTGTTTTGTGGATTTCTGGAGGAAACCACCACCATTGATCGGTTTCGGTGTTGAGAGACACACCCTAGCCCATCGGAGATACCATCCAGGTATTTCACTGAGCTATCAGGAGTATCCAGTACAGTGTGCACAGCTCAGCCAGTGAGGGCGCAAGTCAGATTGAGGGTTTGTGGAGCTGCACAAGGTCTGAGCTCAGATTGCAGTTTGCTTCTGACCTAGTGGAGATCCAGCCAGGGCGCTTCTATTGAGCCATTTATCATCAGATTCTAACGGTGGAATCTTGCAGAGCGCATCATCCAGCCATTTAGGGAGCAACTCTTTCGGCAATACATTTGGGGTTGTAGACGAAGCATCAGGACAGATCCGTGGAAACCCTTCCGACCCAGTTCTGCATTTGGCGAGACGATAGTTTTGAGCCCTATAGTAGTTGATTCCGTCGGTGGAATCATTTGGGGCGCATCCAGTGTCCCAGGAGGTGCACAAACCCCCCAAGGGTCCAGATCCAGTACCTTAGAGGCCAAATCTGATATCCGACACTCATCCATTTCAGTCTAGAGACCAGGGCACTTCTATTGGAGCAGTTTCTGACGCATTCCGACGGTCTACCCTTCCAGACGAGTTTTCCAGCTGGTAGTGGTTACCGTATTTCTCCGTAGTTGCATATTTCTGTCGATCTATCCATGCATGCATCAAATCTGCATTCATCTTCTGATCATGGGTATTTTTATGCTATTTGATTGTATTCCAGCGACGATCCATGAGATCTAGCTGACGATTATACTCTATATTTCCAGTGTGTTATTGTATTTCCCTGCTTGAGTCGCATAATATATGTTATTGGGCAATTGATGTTCTTTACTTCCACATGCATCCTTTATATATCGTTTAAACCATATATACGCAACATGCACATGCAATAACCAACATGCACCTGAAATAACCAACATGCATGCAATAACCATAAAGATCTCAAACACACAACTGAAACACATCCAAAAACCTCCAGTGTATCAGATCTGCAAGACAGAGCATTGGATCAATAGCAAATATCTTGATCTGCGGGATCGAGGATATTTCAGTGGTATCAGAGCTTTAGTCTTGCCAGCCTGTGACTAAAGACAATGAATACAACAGAAGAACCAGATGGTCGTGAGCACGTAGGTGACGATTATGTCACTTACAACAGGCGCAGGGAAAGAAGGAATAGGCCTAACTTTCCTCCCTTCCATCCCAGTTCAGAGGAAGAGGAAGAGGCACACAGAGAAGCGGAGAGAAGAGCAGAGCGCGAGGTCGAGCGTGAAGCAGAGAGGAGGCTAGGTGACAGATATGAGCGACCAAAGGGCAGTGGTAAGGTCCCCGTGGATCCAGATGCAGCCTTCATGCAGGTTATCATTGATATGCTAGCTAGTCAACGAACCATGTCTTAGTCTTTGGCTCAGGTAGCAGATAGACTGGCTATGGTAGACATCCCGGGCACACAAGCCCCACATGCAGCACAGGGGAACTCAGGGGCAGGCAGTAGACCCCAGTCACCCACTCGCACATACACCTCTTCGAGTAGGATCACACGTCCGTTGTTTCCCAGTTTCCAGAAGGCACCCCCGGTAGCAGCACAGATACCGATAGCACAGAGACCACCCACTCATGCAGAGGGCATTGCAGAGTATCGGAGAGAGTATGTAGCATTGGGCCGTGACTTCCATCAGGATATGACCTCAGTCGAGTATTGTGGACTCAGACTCAGGAACCGCCCTAGAGAGCCACAAAGGGAAGGACCACAGCAACAGCAGCAGCAGGGGCATAACATTGATTTCATACGAAAAGTTGGTAAACTCACCATACCTTCTTTTTGACGGATTGTCCAAATGCATCGCCAGAGGTTGGGTACAGAAACTAGACACCTACTACACGCTCAACCAGATGATCGAGTCAGAGGCCATCAGTTTCGCCACCTTACACTTGGAGGGTGAGGCACACAAGTGGTGGTATCACGGATTGGTGACATTGGGTCACAGTCGCATCACCTCCTACAGAGAGTTCACAGAGAGACTCATGGATAGATTTGACAGGAGGGATCCAGAGATCCATTTCAAAGATCTAGCCCAGTTGAGACAAATTGGCACAGTAGAGGCATTCATCTTAGAGTTTCAGAGGGTAGCAGTGGCAGTGACAGACATATCCGAGCCCCGATTGGTCATGCTATTCACAGAAGGGCTCACAGAACCCTTGAGAGGATGGGTGAAGGCCTATCGGCCTCATACCTTGTAGGATGCCATCCGACGCACTAGAGATTTGGTGGATTCAGTGCCAAAAACTAAACCATTCACCAAACCCTTTGTACCACAGAGAGACAAGGATTAGAAGAATCCTCAAAGGGAATGGAAGGGCAAGCCCAAATTGGATGATGATATGCGATGGGAGCTGATGAGGAAGAAGCTTTGCTTCTCCTGCAGAGACCCTTGGGTCCCAAGGCATAGATGCATGGGAAAGGGACAGATCCACTACATTGAAGTGGAATCAAGCAGTGAGGAGGAGGATGAGGATATTGAGGCACAAACGGATAGTGATTCAGAGACTGAGACTAGTCATGAGCCAGAGCAACAACCGAAGAAACCTCAGATACTGGCAAGGGCACGGCCCAAGGAGGAGACAAAACCTCGTAGAGAGGTGAAAGGGGAAACCATCCTTTCAGGAGTACCCAAGTACAACACTCTCAAGCTCAAGGGCCTTGTACAGGAGCAACGCATGACATCTTTAGTTGATGGTGGGGCCACCCACAACTTCATAGATGCGTCCTTAGTAGCCAGGAGGGGGTTACGCACAGAGGATTTTGAGGGATTCCATGTGGCAATGGCTGATGGATACACGATGACATGTTTGGACATGATCCCCGACCTAGAGGTCAAACTAAGCAACTACACCTTGACAGACACCTATGTATTTGACCTATCAGATACTGATGTCGTGTTAGGGGTACAGTGGTTATATTCATTGGGAGAGATTGGGTTCAACTATCAGACGTTGGCCATGAGCTTCAGAGATGCTGGTGGATCGTGAGTTGTGTTGAGGGGCATGTCTACAGGAGCACCTCGAGCAGTATCGGCAAAGAGGATGGAGTGGATCTTTCGTCACGGAGATGTGGCTTACGCAGCAGAGTGTTTGATCACCACGCAGAAGGATTCTGAGGGTAGGGAGCATTACCACCCACTAATCAGAGAGCTTTTGAGTCAGTATGAGTCAGTGCTTAGGCCGATACCACCAGGGAGACCGCTCGATAGGGGTTTTGAGCACATGATTGAGTCAGAGGCAAGGGCTACACCAATGATTACAACACCCTACAGGCACCCCAAGAAATTCAAGGATGAGATTGAGAAAGCAATCAAAGAATTGCTTGCTATGGGGCACATCAGGCCCAGCATGAGTCTTTTTGCATCTTCAGTCATCCTGGTACTGAAGAAGGATGGCACGTTACGGATGTGCATCGATTACAGAGCGCTCAACAAGAAACGATCAAGAATCATTACCCCATTCTACGCATAGATGAGTTACACGGGGCAGTCTTCTTCACTAAGATTGATCTGATCTCAAGATACCATCATATCAACATCAGGGAGCAGGACATTGAGAAGACAATGTTCCAGTGCCATTTCGGACACTTTGAGTTCTTGGTCATGCCGTTTGGATTGACCAACGCACCAGCCACTTTCCAGTCTTGCATGAATCATATCTTTAGAGGACAGTTGAGAAAGTATATCTTGGTATTCTTCGACGACATATTGATCTACAGCAAGACATGGGATGAGCATCTAGCACATTTGGGGGAGGTCTTGGGTATTATGCAAGCACAGTCTTTATATGCTAAGGAATCCAAATGTGAATTTGGCATGAGAGAACTACTGTACTTGGGGCATATCATCAGTGGGCAGGGAGTACAGGTTCATCAGGAAAAGATCAGGGTCATTTTGGATTGGCCAATGCCCAAGAATCTCACAGAGCTGAGAGGATTCGTTGGGTTATGCAGTTACTACAGGCGGTTCGTCAAGGGTTTTTCACAGTTGGGATCACCACTCACAGACTGACCAAGAAGGGTGCTTTTCATTGGACGGAGGAGTCACAGCAGACATTCGACAAAATGAAGGAGGTTATGAGCACATGCCCTGTTCTAGCCCTTCCAAACTTCTCGCAGTCGTTTGTCTTAGAGTGTGACGCATCAGGGGTGGGGATTGGAGCAGTTTTGATGTAGGGGGGCCACCCCATCGTGTTTGAGAGCAGAAAGCTCAACGAGTCGGAGAGACTCTATCCTATTTACGACAAGGAGATTCTAGCGATCATGCATGCCTTAACCAAATTTAGGCAGTATCTGGTTGGCAGCAGGTTTGTAGTGAAGACTGATCATAATAATCTCAAGTATTTGCTTGATCAGAAAGACCTCAGTGAGAAGCAGCAGAAGTGGGTCTCAAAGATCCAAGCCTTTGACTTTGACATTGAGTATGTCAAGGGAAAAAGGAATATCGTGGCAGATGCCTTGTCCAGGAGGCCAGCAGGATGTTCAATGATGGACATTTGTACAGATTGGAAAGCTCATTTGTTGATGGAATACTCCAAAAACAAATTTGCTTGTGAGGTGATGGACGAACAGGTGATTGATGATAGATACCGGGTTCTTGATGACGTCATTTTCTACAAGGACTGGATCTACTTGGTTCCAGAATCCACCCTGAATGGGAAAATTCTGAAGGTATGTCATGATTCGCCTATAGCAAGGCATCAGTGGTACTTCAAAACATATAGGCAGATCAGGGAGAGACTCTCATGGAAGGGTCTCAAGGATGATGTGCTGAAACACATACGAGAGTGCACAACTTGTCAACAAAACAAGTCCGAGAAGACACACCCCGCAGGGCTATTACAGCCTCTACCCATTCCAGAGCAGAAATGGGAGAGCATTTCCATGGATTTCATTATAGGCCTTCCTAGAGTGCAGGGCAAGAACTGTATATTTGTGGTGGTCGACAGATTGACCAAATTTGCACATTTCTTCGCCATAACCACAGACTACAAGGCCATACAGGTAGCAGAGTTGTTTTTCAGGGAGGTATTCTGGTTGCACGGGTTACCCAAGCAAATAGTCAGTGATAGAGATGGGCGCTTCATCAGTGCATTTTGGCAGGAGCTTTTCAGGTTGACAGGCACAGAGCTAGCGACTAGTACCAGCTACCACCCACAGACAGATGGGCAGACAGAGATCGTCAACAAATGGGTGGAGAGGTATCTGAGGAACTATGTGGGGGGGCAGCAGCGCACTTGGGTGAGATGGTTACATATGGGTGAGTATTGCTACAACACAACTTACCATATGTCTATCCGGATGTCACCATTCAGGGCATTGTATGGATACAATGCACCCTCCTTTATGGAGACTGTCTTTGGGGACAACAGGGTACCGGGGGCCAAGGACTAGGTGGAGGAGAGTCAGAGGATTCTTCAATCAGTAAGGGAGAACTTGCAGTCAGCTCAGAACCAGCAGAAGATATATGCAGATCGGCACAGAGTTGAGCGTAGTTTTGAGGTAGGGGATTTGGCTTTTCTGTGATTACAGCCATACAGACAGTCCTCCTTGAAGAGTAGCGGAGCAGAGAAGTTGAAGTCGAAGTTCTACGGGCCATACAGAGTCATCAGGAGGATAGGCGAGGTGGCATATGAGCTAGAGCTACCGGAAGGTAGCAAGATTCATAACGTCTTTCACATCTCTTGCCTTCAAAAGGCTGTGGGACAACAGGTTATCATTTCAGAGGAGTTGCCACCCTTGGATGAGGAGGATCAGTTGGAGCTAGTGCCAGAGGAGGTACTAGAGTAGAGAGAGCGCAGATTGAAGAGAAGGATCATCAGGGAGTGCTTGGTTAGATGGAGGGGTCTTCTAGTGGAGGATGCCACATGGGAGGGAGAGCATATTTTATAGCACCCAGGATTGATGTTGCTTGAGGACAAGCAATCTCGAGAAGGGAGGATTGTGATGTCCCGTTCCCAAGAGTAGGCCAGCAAGGAGTGACTTAGTAGTCTATGCGTTCCCGTAGACTATAGTCAAGCACAAACAGGGAACAAGATGGAGAAATAAGGAGGAATTGATGGCTAAACGATGAATTAAGCCAAAATACTTAGGAAAAGTCACTTAAGCCTCAGTCAACGAAGAATTAGAATGAAAAGGTGCTAAAGGGGGACCTAATTAATTAATTATTCACCTTAGAAGGAAAAGCGCCTAACTTAAGTGAGGTCAATGGTGAATTAGATTGGGAATGGTATAAAGGGAGGAATTTGACCTAATTCCTCATTATGCATTGTTATGATTTGATGTGGAGAGTTCCCAGAGGAGGAAGTGAGTCGACCTTGCTGTTTTGTGGATTTCTGGAGGAAACCACCACCATTGATCGGTTTCGGTGTTGAGAGACACACAGAGTTTTGTAGAGGTTTGAGGCCATTAGAGAGGAGGTCGTACTTTCCTTGGTCTATTCCAGCCAGGAAGTGCGCATTCAGCCAGAGAGGCCATCACCTACAGTAGAGGGTAATAGTTGGACTTCAGTATTCATCTCTATCTTGTATCTTGGAGGCATCATCAACCAAACACTCTAGTTTATTATACGTATTCCAGATATGCTCCATTTTGTACGAGGTCGGCTATTATTATAAATAAAATCAGATCTGAGGTATTTGTGGTTATTTCTTGTGCTATTTGTCTTTCATTTAGTTGAGTATATTCCATTGCTATATCTTTATCATTTGTTGGTTGCAAACACACAAAGAGCCATCACCATAAACCCAACGAAACTCAAGAAGACAAAAATCTGCAAACTGTTTGACAAAATACCACAACCAGAAAACATAAAACTTAAAATGTTCCAAGCAAATTTGTTTGGGAACATTACATAGATTTACCTTGCTAAGGTTAGTTTGCTCTAGGAAGTAAAAAGGCTTACACCCCTAGAGAAGTAACAAACCCTAGCTCATACACAACAGACTCCATTAACCCAATTGATAAGGCACTAATCTACTTGCATTGGAGATTGTATATTCATGCATTGGTATACGTGAATTCTTGAGATATTGCAATTGTTTAAGTTGGATCTATTTCTACATGTTGTAGGCTTTCTTGTGCCCTAGGGGTGTCTTGACTCTTGATTGGCCAAGTAATTTTTATTGGTATTATAAATTAATGCTACAAGCCTACAACCAATAGGGCTGCAGCAAACTCATCTAAATCTCATTGTTTACTCACTATTCTACCACCAAAATTCACTTACAAGCTGCCATAATTAATCTACTAGTCATTAGCTATCTTTTGGATGGATTGTTTTCTGACTTTGGTGGCTAGAATTTGCTTTTGTAGAAATTGATTGCTACAGCTATTAGGATGTTACACAACTTGCTGATAACTCTACATAACAGCCCTCTAATCACCATCAAAATCTTGCTCTAATCATTGGAAGTTTAACTAGTCATTGCTAGCTTTGTTTCCAACATCTTGTACTTGATTTTGGATGGTTAAATTTGCAGCTATTGTTATCATTTATTGCTGATATATATATATATATATATATATATATATATATTTCCATACCACTGCAATTTGGGACAGCAAGGTTTCTTGCTGAATCCCCCTTGGTTTTGAAGCATCTATTGCTATATATTGCCTTGTTCTGGGCAGGGCTAACATTGTTTTGCAAGTACATCATCTTTGGAAACCTCTTCCTTTCTCACAAGACTCATTTCCAAGCTTCATATCCACCCTTGACCTTGACCTATAGGGGCACCTCTCATATCCTTTCACTTTCCATCTCAATCCCCCTAGGATCACCCAACATTCCCCCCTTGTGGTGATTTCATCATCACTAAAGTGAGGGGAGTGTTTATCTAAGGTGACAGCGGGTAAATACTCCCATAGTTGTCACACCTTTGTCGTTTGGGTTGGGTTTTCCCAAGCTACAATCTGTGTGATAACAGAGCTTATTATAGGTGTCAACCCCTAAGATCAAGGTGTATTTCCTAGGTTACCAAGTTGGAAGTATGTTCTAAGGTGGTTGATAGTGAAAAGGGGAAAAGGGGGCTTCATGTATTGACCATACAGTTAGATATTGGTGCAGAGGTCTTCTTTTGCTAGCTTTCAAGAGCTAAAAGTCTTCATTTACTCCAGATGTGAGCCTTTGAGAGGGAGCATTTAGCCTTGATTTAAATTTTATTCTCCCCTTTTGATTTTTCTTTATTTTCTTGGTCCCTTTCTTTAGATATTCCCTTCTCAGGCATGGGACTAGGGTACATGTCTTTTTATATTTGTTGCTCTTTCCTCTAGCCTTTTTTCGGCTTTCTTTAACTTTGGGCTTCTATACATGGGGTCTTCTTTTGCTTTTCCTGGACCTTGTTGAATGATACATAAGTCAATCATGAATGGGAAGTATGATGAATGGAACGGAATGAAAATGAGAAGGATGGAAAAGATGTTAAGTATGGTTTGGGATTTGCAACACACTACAATAACCTAATTCCCAGTGGTACAACCTAACGTAAGGGATGACAACACTTATCCGGATGAAATCTATGTCCTACCATGGTACGACGAGGCAAGAGATAAAATTTCTGACTATTATAAAGTGTTACTAGATTTCACTTAGTGTTCACCACAGTTATGACTAAGTTAAAGAGCTATCACACCATGTCTATGCAAGAAACAATACGTGAAACTACAGTGGACTAATTGAAATGATGCAACCAAACCAGAGGTATCAAGTCATGGAAGTGTAAAGCACTAACTGCATGTGCATCAATCTGAGGCGTGAATGTGGTGAGCTGCAGTACCGTTGAATGGTCAAAGATGAAGTTGGTTGGCAAGCCCATTGTGAGCCCAAGACATTATTTAGAAAAGGTTGGAGGATATGATGGAATCTGAGATCTGGCTAACTAAGCAGGAATGCTTCACATCATATGTGAACTTGAATGTACCACTAGAAGAGCAGCTCTGGAAAAGTATTAGTTGCCCAAATGTCATCACGGTTTCCTCATGTCAAATGAGGGGGGAAAAGGGAGAAATGAAAACCTTTAATGTGCAAAAGGATATTTTATCTTTACAAGCACTAATGACAAGGAAAGAATCTTTCAGGAAGGACCTAGTTTTTCAATAGAGTTGGATTGTTCATGAAACACTAGATAGTTGTCCTTAATTTAGCACATTACACACCAACCTCTACTCTTTTTTGATCAGGTTTTAATCCTTACCTGTGAAATTTTGGTCTAAATAAGTATTTGAGGAGATAACAAGTCTACTCAAAGTGTATGTTATATTTGTGGAACCAACTAGAGAGACTAAAATCCATATATGAAAGGATGTGTCATTTTAGATCTAGAAAATCCAATAATGGAGAATATTATATAGCTTCTAG
>ML845116.1:0-35872 GCA_009831015.1 Picea engelmannii
GCCTCTTATTTATACTCTCCAAGTAGCTTCCTTAAAAACATCTTCTAGGTCACTTTACCCACTTTCCTTATTTTAGGGTTAACCCACTTCTAATTTCTCCATTAAATTTATTATTTAAATAATTTATTTTGTATTCACTTTGATTTATATTACACTTATCACTTCACTTTATTATTTACCTTCTAAAATCTCTTAAACCACTTTGACTACTTTAACCTTTTGGGGCTTCTAGATGACATAAGAGGGTCCTCCAACTTCGTAAGGCCATAACTCTCAAACCATGAGGATTTATGTGACGTTCCACATACCAATAGAAATGGAATGAAATGTAACATCCATATAGAATAGTATTACCTTCAAATATATCAAAACTCATACCATTATCTATCAAACAATCTTGGGTCCATTACCCAAACCTGGGTTCTCCAACTTCTCATGGTCATAACTCTCTAACCATGAGTAGTTATGTGACGTTCCACATACAACCGAAAATGGAATGAAAATAAATATCCATCTAGGATAGTTTCACTAAAAAATTCAATGAAGTTAGTCTCATTATTCCACAAATAAGCATGGGTTCTCTAACCATACTTCTAGGATAACTCAATCCGCAAAGTGTCTTCCCATGAGGGCTTTCAACATAAGGGAGCCACTTTAACAAGTGATCTTTACATAGAAAAACTTGGGTCCATTACCCAAACCTTTGTGCTATCAAAATTTATTCAAGGGTTGACATCAATGAAAACCAACCTTAATCAACAATATCCCCCTTTGGCATTGATGGAAACACTCTGATGCAAAAATGAAATTATGCCATGCAATATTGAAGTCATATCACTCATTCTTTCCCTGGAAACATGCCTCTGTCCTCTGCATCTCTGTGACCATTTCTCCCCCTAAAAGCATGCCTCTATCCTCTACATATGATGAATCTCTCCCCCTTTGGTATCAATGGCAAAGGTATCTTTCCATCTGATGCTGCTCCACCTGACAAAATTTCCCTCTTTATGGTGCTTTCTCATGTACATATAAGACATATAAGATAAGAATTCAAAAATCATTCATTTTGGAGTAGAAATAACTCCAATTCTTTGGCGAAGATATTCAAAGGCTTCCCATGGAAGTGGTTTTATAAAGATGTCTTCTAATTGTTCTTTTGTGCCCACATACTCAACTCTGATGTTATTTTTTGAAACATTCTCCTGTAGAAAGTGATACTTTATAGGAATGTGCTTCGTCTTTGAGTCCATCATCGAGTTCTTCGAGATATTGATGGAGCTTGTATTATCACAATAGATTGGAATAGGCTCATCATACTCAACCTGTATCTCTATCAGAGTTTGTTTCATCCAAATAACCTGTGTACAACATGATGTTGTTGCAATATATTATGCCTCGGCTGTAGATAAGGATATTGATGATTGTTTCTTGCTTAGCCATGATACTAAACACTCACTCAAGAGAATGTTGCTCCATTGGTGCTTCGTCGGTCATGAATACAACCTACCCAATCTGCATCTTTGTAGGCAATAAGATATAGATCCTTTCCTTTTAGATACCATAATCCAAACTCTTGTGTTCCTTTGAGATATTTGAAAATCCTCTTCACTGCTAATACATGTGATTCTTTTGGTTCTTCTTGAAATCGTGCCACCTATCCAACTGCATGAATTACATATAGTGTGTATGTTGTCACATATAGTATTCTTCCAATTATTGACCTGTATTTCCTCTGATCTCTAGACTTCAAGTCATCATATTTGCTCAAATTGCAACTAGTTTGCATGGGAGTGATGACTGGTTTGCAATCTTCCATTCTGAACCTCTTCAACATTTATCTGATATACTTGCTTTGAGAAATAAAAATTCCTTGGTTGCTTTGACATATCTGAAGTCCCATAATGAAGGATAGTTCTCCAAGTAATGACATTTCAAATTCATTCTGTATATATTTTGCAAATTTATGGCTTAACCTGCCATCATCACTACCAAAAATAATATCATCAACATAAACTTTAATTAATAAAATGTTACCTTGACTTACCTTGATGTAGAGTTTGTTTTGTACACTTCCTTTTCTGAACCCTTCCTATTGTAGATACTTATCCAATCTAGAGTACCATGCTCTAGGATCTTGTTTTAGATCATATAAGTCTTTCTTTAATTTACACACATAATCTGCATTTTCAGGCAACTAAAATCCTTCTGGCTGTTCAATGTAGACTTCTTCTTCAATTTCCCCACTCAAAAAATTTGATTTTACATCCATTTGATACATTTTAATATTTTTAGAGCATGCATAAGCTAAAAGAAAATGGATTGCTTCCATTCTGGCAACTGGGGAAAAATTCTCTTCAAAGTCGATTCCTTCAACCTGTGCATATCCTTTACATACCAATATAGTTTTGTTTCTTGCAACCTGTCCATCTTCATTCAATTTATTCCTAAAGACCCACTTTGTGTCGATCACATTCTTATTCTTTGGTCTTGGAACCAGTTCCCAAGTGTCATTTTTCTCTATTTGATCCAATTCTTCATCCATGGCCTTTTTCAAAATTTCATCCTTGCTAGATTCTTCAAAACAATTTGGTTCAATTGTAGATAAGAGTGCTAGGTGAGTTTGTTTTGGTGAATGGTTTTTTCTTCTAGTCTCAACTCCTGCATATTTGTTTCCGATAATCTTATCTGAAGGATGATTCTTCTGTACTCATCTTCTAGGTGTCTTTGGAGACACTTCCTAAACTTTCTCTTCTAATTCAATCAAATTCTCTTCATCTTCCTCTTCTACTTCTTTTTCATCTTCTGCTTCTTCTTCTAAGGGTTGTTTCATTGATTTATTTTCTTCTTCCTTTGATTTTGGTCTTTGTGTTTCATCAATTGTCACATTTATGTTTTCCACAACTTTATTTAATATTAGATTGTAACACTTTGTTGAGAACTCAACACACCCTAAAAAGGTCTATGACTTTTCATTTTTGGGTACCACTCAATCTTTTGCATCGACTGACTTCACTTCAGTTATGAAACTGATACCTTCTCTTATATTAGATGTCTCCTGAATGAACTAATTAAAGTTTACTTGAACTTGTAACCAAGAGTCATCTTAACCATAAAGGGGACTTGACAACCACTCAAGGAATCAACAACCCAGAAGTTTCCCCAATACGCTTCAAAGGTTTGGCATCGGTAAAATTTGTAAGGTGGAGAAAATTGTTTGGAAAAGTCAAAGTAGCCAAGTACCAACCTTCATCTACATTGGTCGATGAAAGGATTTCATTCCAATGAACAAACCCAGGAAGGATTTTTCCGAATATCGATCCATTCAGTTTTGGCAGAAAAATGTAATAGTAAACACCACGTAGAGGTATGTAGTAAACATCGTCGACCTTCGACGCTTGAAACAATTTTCAACGATAAAGGCTCATAAAGTGGAGGCCCTCCAAGGAGTTACATACTCATTTTCCCCCTAATTACCAACCCTGATGTCATCGACGTCGGAGGTTCTATCAAGAGAATATCAATATAAGTATGCACTTAGATAGTAGTCGATCCCCGATCCCTATGCCGAGGTGATGTGACGTGACGAGATGTTTTACCTCCGTATGTGTTAGATACACCACATTCAAAGTTGTTATTTAATTTGTAGATAACGCATTAGTTAATAATTCATGCAAGAATCAAAAGGATCCGTTAAACCCAGTAATACAATGCATCCTCTTATGTGCCTCCGCCGTCAACCAGTTAAGGTTTATGTGCAGAGATTCGATGGTAATTTATTTTGAATTTACATTTATTATTCATATTAACTGATTGATATGATTGGTATTACCTCTCCAGTTATATCATGTTTGATTCATTGTGCATGGTCCCATTCTACATAGCAAGAAATTCAAAAAAAACAGAAGAGTGAAGCCAACAACTCGGAAGAAACGCCCAAAGTTTAGTGAGTATTAAGAAATTATCTTAGCAAGCATTACAGGTATGTATCTGCTAACGGTTTTCATACATTCCATTGTTATATTTGCACACCCAACTCTACTATGTATGCATGTTCAAAAGGAATTTTAAATTGCAGGAACAATGCCTTCAAAGAAGCCTTCCACCAGGAAATCGCCAAGAGCCCCTAAGTTGCAAGAATCAGAAGTAGAAGGCTCCTCCCTAACAGTTGCGAGACAATTAGAATTCACTCCCAATCCAATGTCCTTCATTAACATAATCAACAAGGAGCCCTTTGTTCAGCCCCCAACTTTCAGAGACACAGAGGCAATTATTGGAGCCAAAATGGCATTTCCTCGTTGGGAAGAAGTTTTCAAGAAAATCAAGAACGAACAACCCCTTGAATATACCTTGAATAGAAATCCTGATACAAGGAAGCTCGACGATGAGGTCCTCCCCAACATTCGCAAGGCTTATCTACACATGGTGGCAAGGCAGCCTGCAGTCTTTCCTTGTATTGAGATCCTAAAGGGGATCATTGACCACGTTGATGCCCAAAACATTTTGATTAATGATGATAACGATGAATGTGTTAGGGTCTTCCTACCATCAGAGGTTTAGAGTTACTATAAGCTCAAATATTTTGAGCTTAAAATGAGCATTGATTTCGAACTGAGTTTATATTTGTCACACGATATCAGAAAAATCATGGCGTCTTGGTGGAGAGAAAACAAAAAATTCACAAACCGGACTGTTGGCTGGTACCCAATATCCAATATCAGGTAACCATACATATATCTCATGGCCCTACTTTGCAGGTTACATGGGGAGAAAGACTGCTACCGATTTTAAGAGGCTTAGATGCCTCTGGATTTTATAGTCACCATTTCAGGCACAGGCTTCAATTGGGGTTCCATCATCTCCAAACAGTTGAGCATATACATAAGATAGGCTCAAGTGCCGAAGGAGGGAGATACCCTCACCTTCTACATGGCCTTGTATCTACTAGACTCCATCTATGCCAGGAACGCTTTCGCTAGGATGAACCTGAATTGGCACTCTTCGGAGCTCGTGATCCATGTATACTTCAGCATCTTATGGGAAAATAGGTACAAGAAATCCTATGTTGTTATTTGTGATTAGTTTATTGCACATATTTACTTCTTTCTCTTCAGGAAAGAATGTCCTAGATTGTAAGATGAAGAAAAGAAGGTCATAGCCAAAATTGGCCACTGGAATTTAGATGAACGAGAAACCTACATCAGGTTTTCGGCTCCACAGGGGCACCCCACTTATTACCCATTTATGTTCCTGACCAGCTAGTGCTAGAGGAAATTTTCTATCAAACCATCCTGCAAGGATACAATGCAACTTTAGTAAAAGACAAGAAGTGTGATTTCATACCATATGGGTCTCATATCGGCTTCTGCATGGTCAAAGATACCATGCATGCTAAACATCTTAGGCTAGGTCAATTGGAATTTCAGTTCCAAACTGGTCAATTTCGCAAACACGATCCCAAGGGATTAGTTCTACAGCATGCGTCGTAGGTATCATCTTATTGGACCTATGCCCATGACCAGTTCGAGGATAAAATTTTATTGAGAATGCTCAAGACTGTAATGTGGTGGCATCCAGGAAAAAAGATCCTCGAGGAACCAGGTTTAGAGCTATGAGCTACAAAGAACAAGAAACATTTTTGGAGAATACAGTTCAAGAGATTGACAGGACCCATCAAGGAACTATAACATATGAATCCAATGAAGAAATAGGTGATCCCCGGGAAAACATCAACACAGTGATAGTTTACCTTGGATCCCTGGTACCAATTAGGGATTCCCCTAAAGATCAAGTTGCACAAGAAAGGGGTGCATTGTTATATCAACAAACCGAGCTAGTGATGAAATGGATGCGAGATGAATTGGATATTTTCATAAGACCTACAGTTTCAACTGCTGTCCAAAGTGTCCCGTCAGATTCAAACGATCCTGGGTCCAAAGTCCCCGATAATTCCTAGGGGTTAGGCAACCCAGAACCCACAACATCGTTGATCGATCCTTCGAAAGAAGGGACAACTCAACTAGAGACAGGTCGAGTCTCGATAGAGACACAAGCACCCAATCCCTTGAGCACTCTTATACATATTTATAGTGACAAAGAGAGTCTGGAACCTGCTCATGGCACCCCGGTGCAATTCCAAGAGGAAAAAGGTCCCAAGAAAACCACTTCCCCTAAGCTCGAGGTCCAAGACAAGAAGGTCTTACAAAAGGAAATAGGGTCTGAAGTTGGCCTTGACACTAGAGAGTCTGTCAAACCATAAGAAGAAGCAGGTCTGAGTGATGAACCTCCACAAAAGGAAATCGACAGTTCTACGTTCTATGAGCAAGTAAGCAATGAGTCTGTACCTGATGCCTCCATTGTGCCCAATATTCAAATCCTCAAAGAACGACAAGTAGAGGCCAGATCTACAAAATAGAGTGAAGAAGTTAGAGATCCCATTCCTGAGAAAATATACACCGTGGGTAGCCTGAGAAACAACCTCACATGGGGAGATCATTAGATACCAGAAATGGTAGACGAAGTAGCAAACATCTATGCGATCTCCTATGATCAAAAGAGGAAGGCCATCATTCAAAGAACTGCAAAAAAGCGAAGGATCACTTTGGATCATTCCATCATGGTTACCACAGAGGAGAACTTAATCAACATTGAATATGCTCGCACGTCCAAACTAATCGGTGTAGAAAAATCCCTCTCAGATGATGCTTAGGATAGAGCCAGAAGAGATGAAAAGGAACTACCAATACCCTAAAAGAGCTAGAACACGTACACCATCTTGTCAAATACTTTAAAGGAGATACACAAGCCACTGCATCTTTGAAGGATCAGTTCAACAAAGTTTATAATGCGTTCAAGAAGGAAAGACACCTGCTAACCGAGAACATAGCTGATTTCTAGGAGGATACTCTCATGGCACTCGTGACGTGAAAAGAAATAGATAGGTGGCACGAAAAGGCACAAAAAGAAGTAGAGAGACTCAAATACATTGAGGTAGTCCAACAGGGTCGAGAAATGAAAAATCATGGCATTTATCTGGTTGGAAAAAGTAGTCTTGACCACAAGAATAAATCTGTCAAATATTGGGCGAACATGACCCAAGACCCACACCGAGAAATCCAAGAGCAATGAGCCAAGTTCCTGAAACACTGGGGTAAAATTAATAAAGTGATGAAAGATGTTGGTCTCCCCGAATTTGGAACCCTGAATGAATTTACTAACTTGAGCAATGTGTTCAAGACGCACTCCATACAAGACTCACTTTGGGCCGAGGAATGCACAAAGATATCCAATGCAAAGCCAGGGCAAGTGCAACAATTCGCAGAACATCCAATCAGAGCCCGGACCATGTTGCAACTAATAAACACCAGTTTGGTAAAGTATTGAATGCACGTAGTAGATATCAGAGGATTATATGTAGCCCCAATGGAACAACACAGGTTTCCATGGGCCCAAACCTGTGAAGATCTGTTTATCAGTTGGTCTAAATATGAAGAAATTCATCTATTTCAAGAAATACCCCAAATGAACTATTAAAGAAACTGTTGGATGACTGCATCATGTGGCGATTTTTTGTTGGTTCAAACTATATTTGGTCGTTAATTTCAGTTGAATTTTATATTATTAATAGAGACATCGACCGGTTTGTCAAGGGTCAATGGTTGTTGTAAGAAATCTTTCTTTTTGGTTGTTGATAATTATTTTGAGACTTCCATGAATTGAGAAGTCCTTATAGACAAAAGACAAGTTTTTTTCATCAGATGCATGTGATTAGAGTTTGGAGAAGAATTACTTCCTATCCTGTTCCAAGAATGATGCAGTAAATGAGTAAGAGCAATCGATTATGTTGTCAAGTTATTTGGTGCAATGTTTTGATGTTCTTTGCTTTAATGATGAGGATAAATCGTTGTGTTGTTATGTGATGAATGTTATGCTAGATGAATTATTTTTCTTATCATGATCTTGATTACATATGTGTTTTATTTATATTAA
Source organism: Picea engelmannii (assembly GCA_009831015.1). Taxonomy (NCBI): domain Eukaryota; kingdom Viridiplantae; phylum Streptophyta; class Pinopsida; order Pinales; family Pinaceae; genus Picea; species Picea engelmannii. The sequence goes on from ML845116.1 coordinate 7,987, forward strand.
TTAGTTTTCTTAGACAATAATTCGATGTTCATTTGGTTAATGTATTAGTACTAGGCCCTTTGGCATAGAATCACTGTCTACATGTTTGAGCAACGAGTTATCCCAAGCTCAACCTCTTCCCAGTATTTGAAATTCAATCCTATTACTTGTCAAGTTGGCTTATGCTAGATTTCATATTTAAAACTATTCCCACCTAAGAGTAAAATACAGAAAAAGAACAGTCCTACTTGAAGGGAGAGCCTTCACAAGAAAATGCAAAAGCCCATCGATAAATTGGTCGTATCTCAAGATCTGGAGAATCATTCCACCTCAAAAATTGTAGAGTTTAATTAGGCCTCAGTGGTGGGTTTGGTTCCTGCTATTGAATCAAGGGATTTAAGACCCATCAACAGAATTGGTGCTATAAGGAGGGCTTGATAATGAATGTATGAATATATAAGTTATATAGCATTTCTAACAGCCTACAGATTTTTAACGGTCCACATGGATGGCTAGTCATCCAACAAATAACCCACATTTACTGAGTACTCCTGAAGCAGTTAACTCACCCTAGTCCAAGGAATAACCTTTTCACCCTGAAATACCTTATGCCCTCCCTCACAAGGAAGTGAATCAATTCATGAGAATCACTAGAGCCTACGCCTGACAAATTAGCACGTTGTCCTTAAATCCCATCCTCCCTCAGAGAAAACAGCAAATCATACCAGTGGTTAGCACTCCCAATGAATTTTCCATACACTCCATCGAAGACTTAATAGATTTCATGATCACCAAAATCCAAGAACCTATTGATATAATACCTGAGATGTCAGCCAGCGACATCCCCGAGCCTGATGACTTTTTAGAAGAAGAAGAGATTGACTCTGACTTCGAAGATATGGAAGGGAACAATAGGCATGAAGAGGAAAGAGAAGTTCCACTTCAAGACAACCAGCCTTGGTTGGTCGGAGACATCGTGGTCATCCCTGGATGAGTACACAATCTTCCCCAGCACCCGAAAATTTTCTCCCCAAGTACGACCCTGAAACTTTAGGTTTTCCTGAAGATCATATCAAGATATTCATTGTTTCAATCAGGATTATGATGGTTCAACATGAAGACGTAGTATGTAGACTTTTTTCCTACATGTTTGAAAACTCAGCTTCCACGTGCTATTTTAATTTTCCAGTAGGATCTATAACCAGCTGGACTAAATTCCAAAATGATTTTTTAGACAAGTTTGTGGAAGAAAATACTACATGAGCCCTTATGGCTGAGTTGTTCATAGCCAACATGACCCCAAAGGAGAGGGTCAAATATTTCAATCAAAGATTCACGACCATCTTAAACAAGTTCCATCCCATGGCGAAACCAACTCAAGAGTTTCAAATTGAGGTTTATGCCAATGCGCTTCTAGCTTCTATTTCCATGTTGTGGAGAACTTTGAAGAGGCCAAAATGATAGAATTCCAGATGAAAGGATGTAAAGAAGGTCAAGCCTCTCTAGTGAGAAAAGAAAGCCTGGCCCCTTCTAGGAGAGGACTCATTTTGACTAGACCGTCGGGGAAATTGACTGAACAAACTCCTGAAAAGGGTAATGGAGATATAGAAGATCTACAGCGCATGGTCAAGAAACTATCAAATGAGATTATAGACATGAAAATAAGCACATGGGAGGGAAACCAAATCCAAAATCCCTATAAGTCGTTCTTCAAAAGGAACCAACCTTTCAAAGCTATTGAACCTCCCCCATCCAACTTAAATATTGACCTAGGGAATGTTGCATCTGATTCTTTCTGTACTTATCACCAGAGGAACCACTCTAAAAGAGAATTTCCTCAATGGGTACACACCATGAATTTGATGGCCAATCATTTTCTAGATGACGTCTCCCTAACCGAACAGTCAGGCAGTTCAACCATAAATATTATTGATCAGGAAGAGGATTACCCACCATGAGACACAACCATGTTGATATGGGATCTCGACGTGATCACGTCTTCAGATGATATGTTTAAGCCTCAGGAACAAGCCACAGAAGTCTCGGTAGCACAAACACGTAGTAAAGGTCAACCCGGCTCAAAATATACCAGCGTCGCCTAGTCCTCGCAAAGTAAGTTAATTCCCGATCACCCGAAAATACCTTTGAGCCCTGGTAAGAAGCCTATAAGAATCCATACCTAAGAATATCCCAAACTAGATTACAATGTAGTCGAAGATTTAAATAAGATAAAGGCTAATATATTGGTTATGCATATATCTATAATTCCTCAGCATAAAGACTTTTTATTGCAATCTTTGGGCTTGGTAGAAGACTCGATGGCTGGCAATGGTCAGTAGAAGAACCTATCCCTAAACAATCCATTGAGAAATTCGATTGTAAATACCTATGTGGAAGGAAGGAAGGAGAGACCTTTTATCCCACACTTCCTTATAACGTTTGAAGTATTCAACCGAAATCTTCACAATTGTTTGATAGACTCTTGGGCGTCTTCTAATGTAATTCCCTTGGCAGTTTGTAATAAGTTGGGTGTTGTCCCTCTCTAAATTGATAAGCATGTCATACAACTGGATAGAACCCAAGTCAAGTTTATGGGATAACTCAAAGATTTAATGATCAGGATAGTGACACATCCTAATTTTGTGCAAATAATTGACATCATTGTAGTAGACATCCCAGAGGCATATGGACTGCTGCTGAGTCGGGATTGGTCTGAGAAGATGAATGGATATTTTAGTACAGACTATGAACACCTTTGGTTACCACTAAAAGGATACAAGAACATGATTAGAATCGACAGGGAAAGATATTTGAAGCATACGATCACTGACTTAGAAACCCCGAACGAAACCGTGTCTACCGATTTCTTGGTATTGGGAAATTACTCCTATGATTCCCACTTCGGGGAATTTTCTCCTCAGCTATCCACTGTTCCTCTTACCCAAAATTCCAAAGTAATATTTCAAGAGGAACCAATGATGCTATTAGGGAATGCTCTCTTTTGCCAAAATCCTGCGATTGAGCTTATGGGACAAGAGATCAGTAAGAAAGAAATCAGTATAGAACAAGGAAAGGGTGATTTTCTTTCACAGATTTGGACCCTTTTCATTGATGGATCCAAATCACAAGAAGGATCAAGAGCAAGGTGTATCCTTATCAATTTTAAAGGGTGACGTTATTTCCTATCCTGTAGGCTAGAATTTGAATGTACCAACAACACTGATAAGTATGAAGCTCTAGTACAAGGATTAAAGAAATCCATAGATTTGGGTGTTAAGGAATTGAAGGTTTTTTGGTGATTCTGAGATTATTGTTAGGCAAGTGAGGAACATTATACATTGAAATTCACCTCATCTTAAGAATTACCAACAGGAGGTGCATAGGCTAATAGAGTGCTATGACGCTTTCAATATTACCGCGATACCTAGATCAAAGAACATTCTTGCCAATTCCTTAGCCATGGCTGCTTCCAGACTGTCTCCTTTAGAAGATTATGAAGCTTCCCGTTTCACTATAGAGCTGCTCTACAAATCGTCAGTGTCGAACAACATTTCTAATTGGAAATTCTTTGAAGGTGATGAGAAAATCATAAACTTCTTGACCAACCAAGACAATTTCAAAGACCTAGCCATAGATGATGAAGAGTTCCAAGAGAAAAAAAACTGAAAATAATCCCCAAGCAGAACAAGATGTCAGAAAATTGAACACTCACACAATCCCAAGGGGGATATCTAATATAGAGAGTCTATTTGATCTAAAGGATCATTTTAAAGGACCCAAAAATGCAAAGACTGGTAGCTCCTGCCCCCTCCATGAAACTGTGAATCTCGAGACTCCAGAGGCCCCGAAGAATGTTAATCTTGGAAAAAATATATCTAAGGGAGAGAGGAAGGCCTACCCTAAATTATTCAGGCAATACCAGGATGTTTTCACATGGTCCTATATGGATTTGAAAATGTACGACACCCATATTATTCAACACACCATCTTGTTGAAACCCAAAATGAAACCTTTCCAGCAAAATCTCTGAAATTATCACCCATCCCTGGAACCCCTAATGTATCGGGAATTGAGGAATCTTTTAGATGTGAAGATAATTTTTCAGGTTAGACATTCCTCCTGGGTGGAAAATCTTATCCCAGTAAGGAAAAAGTCAGGAGATATCCGATTGTGCATAGATTTTTGGAACCTCAACAGAGCTTCAGAAAAGGACAATTATTCTGTCCCGTCGATGGAACAACTCCTGCATAGCGTGTCGGGCTCGAAGATTTTTTATTTACTAGATGGTTTCTCTGGCTACAACCAAGTGTTGGTTTCAAAGGAAGACCGTTTAAAAACCACCTTCCAAAACAAATTGGGAAGCTTCTCTTATAAACACATGCTTTTTGTCTTAATCAATGTAGAAGCCACCTTCCAGAGGGACATGGACGTGGATTTTTCAGGGACTTATCAATAAGTGTGTGGTGGTGTATCTAGATGATGTAAAAATATATTATAAGAATAGGGAAGAGCACATCCAACACACAACCTAGATTTTTGAGAGATGCAGGAAGTACGGTATATCGCTAAATCCTAAGAAAACTATCTTCGATGTCAAGGAAGGTAAGTTGTTAGCTCATATTATATCTCAAGCAAGGATTTGCATAGATCCGGAAAGAATTAAGGCCATATCCCAACTCCCTCTACCCCATAACAAGAAATCCATGCAATCCTTTTTCAGGCAAATCAATTTTGTGAGGAAATTCACTCCCAATTTTTCCGAAATTATCAAACCTTTACAAAATATGATTCAAGGATGTCGAATTTAAGTGGGATGATGAGTGAAAAAACACTTTCAATGATATAAAAGCTGCCATATCCCAGGCTCCAGTGTTGTGAAGCCCCGATTTTAATAGAGACTTTTCCCTTTATACTTTAGCCTCTGACCAATCGCTAGCAGTGGTTTTAACCCAGAAGGACAATGACAACAATGAATCCCATGTGTCCTTTATGAGTACTAATCTTCAAGGAGCTGATCTCAATTATCCCACCATAGACAAACATGCCTACATGGTCTATAAGGCGATAAAACATTTTAGGTCCTACATTCTCAAGAATTACACTAAGGTGATTGTACCACACCCTGTGGTCCAATCCCTATTTACCCAACAAGAAATGGGGGAAAGAAGGGGGAACGGGATGGTAGTAGTCCAGGAATTTGATCTAGATATAAAACTTGCCAAGCTAGTAAGAGGACAAGGTTTGTGTAATATCATAGCCTAAGCACGGGATCAAGAAAATGAAAACCCCAAGTGGGAAAACGAAATGACACTATGGTGCAACGAAGTAGCATACATATCCCCAAGACAAGACTCCTAGTACAAGGATTTAGCTTATCTTTTACATCATGGAGCTTGTCCCGAGAACCTCAAACCTAGGGAAAGGAGAGCCCTGAGATTGAAATTTGCACAATATCGCCTTATAAATTTGGTTCTCTTTTGGATCAATTATGATGGGGTACTATTGAGATGTCTCAAACAAGAAGACATTGACAAGGTGCTGAAGGAACTCCATGACAACCCCGCCGGAGGACACTTTGCAGGGAACACTACCGCCCATAAGATTTTGAGAGACGACTATTACTAGCCCACCTTGTTTAAAGATGCTCATATTTATGATAGGAACTGTAAGACTTGTCAAATAAGTGCTGCAAAGGAGAAAAAGACAGCAATCCCACTTCAACCCATGACTGTCTCCAGGCCTTTTGAGCAGTGGGGGTTGGATATCATAGGAGAAATTACTCCTAGTTCTTCAAAACTCCACAAGTACATTCTTACTGCCACCGACTATTTCACGAGATGGGTAGAGGACATTCCTCTTACTCATGTAAATGAGAAGGTAGTAATCAAATTTATAGAACAATAACTGATCACAAGGTTTGGTGTCCCCTCTGTTCTGGTCTTTGATAATGCAGCTTAATTTTCTTATGCCCTGTTAACAAAGTTTTCTCTAGACAAAGGGATCATGATCAAGTACTCTACAAATTACTACCCTCAGGGAAACGATGTGGCAAAGTCAAATAATAAGAACTTGGTAAGAATTTTGAAGAAGACGGTTACAGATAACCAAATAAATTGGTACAACCAACTCCACAATGCTCTATGGGCCGATAGAGTCACGCCCAAGGAAGTTGTCGGGAATTCCCCATACTTTCTGGTCTACGGACAGGAAGCCATCCTCCCAAATGGTATTTATCTACCATCTCTCCAATTGGCCCAAGATTCCAATGAGGAACCCTCATTGGCCATGCAACATAGGTTCGAAACTCTTCTCATGTTGGAATAACAGAGAGAAAAGGCTAGGTCAAAATTCCTAGCTCATCAACAGATAGTGAAACGATGGTTTGATAAGCATAAGGATAAAGAAAAGAACTTTGAGGTAGGAGACTTAGTGCTGAAGTGGGACAAAGAAAATGAACCAAAGGGAAATCATTCTAAGTTTCAAAGCATATGGCTTGGACCTTTCCAAGTGGCCTAGAAAATCGGGGAAGATACCTATCGATTGAAGAATCTGAGAGGGGAACCTGATGCCCTCCCAGTGAACAGTCAAGCCCTAAAATGATACTTTCATTAATAATAAAAATAAAAAATAAAATAATAATAATAATAATAATAATAATTTTTTAATATATACATGTATGAATAAATGTGTTCCCGTTATGAACCAGAGATTTTTCATTCTCCTAGTGAATTGCCATTTTTTGAGCACTCAACACACCCTAAAAAGGTCTATGACTTTTTATTTTTGGGTACCACTCAATATTTTGCATCGACTGAATTCACTTTAGTTATGAAACTGATACCTTCACTTATCTAAGATGTTTCTTGAATGAACTAATTAAAGTTTACTTGAACTTGTAACCAAGATTCATCTTAACCATAAAGGGGACTTGACAACCACTCAAGGAATCAACAGCGCAGAAGTTTCCCTAATACACTTCAAAGGTTTGGCATCGGTAAAAGTTGTAAGGTGGTGAAAATCATTTGGAAAAGTCAAAGTAGTTGAGTACCAACCTTCATCTACGTTGGCCGATGAAAGCGCTTATTTCCTATGAATAACCCTAGGAAGGATTTTGCCGAAAACCGATCCATTTGGTTTTGGCAGAAAAATGTAATAATAAACACTTCGCAAAGGTAAGTAGTAAACATCGTCGACTGTCGACGCCTGAAAAAATTTTCAACGATAAAGACTCATAAAGTGGAGGCCCGTTGTGGAGTTGCGTACTCATTTTTCCCCTAATTACCAACCTCAATGTCATTGGCGTCAGAGGTTCTGTCAAGAGAATATCAATATAAGTATGCACTCATATAGTAGCCGATCCCCGATCCCTACGATAGGGTGATGTGATGCGACGAGATGTTTTACTTCCATATGTGTCAGATATTCCACATTCAAAGATGGTAGTTAATTCATAGATTGCGCATTAGTTACTAATTTGTTCATGAATCAAAAGGATTCGTTAAACCCACTGATACAATGCATCTTCTTATGCACCTCCGTCGTCAACCAAAAAAGGTTTATCTGCAGAGATTCGAGGGTAATGTATTTTGAATTTACATTTATTACCTGTATTAACTAATTGATATGATTGGTAGTACCTCTCTATTTATATCTTGTTCAAGTCATTGTGCATGGTCCCATTCTACATAGCAAGAAATTCAGAACAAATAGAAGAGTAAAGCCAACAACTCAAAAGAAACGCCTAAAGTTCAGTGAGTATCAAGCAATTATCTTAGAAAGCATTACAAGTTTGTATCCGCTAATGGTTTTCATACATTCCATTGTTATATGTGCACACCCAATGCTACTATGTATACATGTTCAAAAGGAATTTTAAATTGTAGGAACAATGCCTTTGAAGAAGCCTTCCACTAGGAAATCGCCAAGAGCCCCTAAGCTGCAAGAATCATAAGGAGAAGAAGGCTCGTCCCCAACAGTTGTGAGACAATTAGAATTCACTCCCATGCCAGTGTCCATCATTAAGACAAACACCAAGGAGCCCTTTGTCCAACCCCCAGCTTTCGGAGACACAGAGGAAAGTATTGGAGCCAAGATGGCATTTCCTTTCTAGGAATAAGTTTTCAAGAAAATCAAGAAAGAAGAACCCCTCGAATATACCCTGCATAGCAATCTTGATACAAGGAATCTCAACAAAAAGGTCCTCCCCAACATTTGCAAGGCTTATATGCACATGGTGGCAAGCCGTCTCCAGTATTTCCTTGTATTAAGCTCCTGAAGTAGATCATTGACCATGCTGATGCCCAAAAAGTTTTGATTAATGATGATAACGACGAATGCGTCGGTGTCTTCCTACCATCAGAGATTCTGAGTTCCTATAAGCTCAAATATTCCAAGCTAAAACTGAGCATTGATTTCATCCTAATTTTCTATGCGTCACATGATACCAGCAAAATCATGGCATCTCGGTGGAGATAAGAAAAAAAATTCATGAACCCGACTATTGAATGGTACCCAACAACCAATCTCAGGGAACTATAAATATATCTCATGGCTCCACTCTACAGGTTACATGGGGAGAAATACTGCTCCCGATTTTTAGAGGCTTGGATGCCTCTGTATTTTACGGTCGCCATTTTAGGCACATGCTTCAATTGGGGTGCCATCATCTCCAAACAATTGAGCACCTGCATAAGACAGGCTCAGGTGTCGAAGGAGGGAGATACGCCCACATTCTACGTGGCCTCATATCTACTGGATGTCATCTGCGCCAGGAACACTTTCTCTAGGATGAACCTGAATAAGGAAAGACACCTGTTAACCGAGAACATAGTCGAGTTCTAGGAGGATACTCTCATGGCACTCACAATGTGCAAAGAGATGGAGAGGTGGCACGAAAAGGCACAGCAAGCGATAGAGAGACTCGAATACATTGAGGCAGTCCAATAGGGTCAAGAAAAGGAAAATCATGGAATTTGGTTGGTTGGAAAAATTAGTCTCAACTGCATGTAGAAATCTGTCGAATACTGGGTGAAGATGACCTGGGACCCACACCGAGAAATCCAAGAGAAATGGGCCAAGTGCCAAAAACACTGGGGTAAAATTAATAAAGTGATGAAAGATGTCGGTCTCCTTGAATTTGGCACCCCCAATGAATTCTTTAACTTGAGCGATGTGTTCAAGATGAACTCCATACAAGACTCTCTTTGGGCTGAAGAATTTGCAAATATAGTCGATGCAAATCCGGAGCAAGTGCAACAATTCGTGGAACATCCAATCAAAGCCCAGACCATGTTGCAACTACTGAATGCCAATTTGGTAAAGTATTGAATGCATGCAATAGATATCAAAGGAGTATATGCAGCCCCAATGGAACAACACAGGTTCCCATGGGACCAAACCTATGAAGATTTGTTTATCATATGGTCTGAATATGAAGAAAGTCATATGTTTCAAGAAATACCCTAGATGAACTATTAAAGAAACTATTGGATGATCGTGCCACGTGACGGTTTTTTGTTGGGTCAAACTGTATTTGGTCGTTAATTTCATTTGAATTTTATATTATACATAGAGACATCAATGGGTTAGTCAAGCATCGATGGTTTTTGTAAGAAATCTTTCTTTTTGGTTGTTGATAATTATTTTGAGACTGCTATGAATTGAGAAGTCCTTTTGGACCAAAGACAAGCTATTTTCATCAGATGTGTGTGATTGGAGTTTGGAGAAGAATTATTTCCTGTGACACACATCAGATGTGTGTGACACACATCTGATGAAAATAGTTTGTCTTTGGTCCAAAAGGACTTCTCAATTCATAGCAGTCTCAAAATAATTATCAACAACCAAAAAGAAATATTTCTTACAAAAACCATCGACGCTTGACTAACCCGTTGATGTCTCTATGTATAATATAAAATTCAAATGAAATTAATGACCAAATACAGTTTGACCCAACAAAAAATCGTCACGTGGCACGATCATCCAATAGTTTCTTTAATAGTTCATCTAGGGTATTTCTTGAAACATATGACTTTCTTCATATTCGGACCATCTGATAAACAAATCTTCATAGGCTTGGTCCCATGGGAACCTGTGTTGTTCCATTGGGGCTGCATATACTCCTCTGATATCTACTGCATGCATTCAATACTTTACCAAATTGGAATTCAGTAGTTGCAACATGGTCTGGGCTTTGATTGGATGTTCCACGAATTGTTGCACTTGCCCCGGATTTGCATCGACTATCTTTGCAAATTCTTCAGCCCAAAGAGTGTCTTGTATGGAGTGCATCTTGAACACATCGCTCAAGTTAGCGAATTCATTGGGGGTGCCAAATTCAAGAAGACCGACATCTTTCATCACTTTATTAATTTTACCCCAGTGTTTTTGGCACTTGGCCCATTTCTCTTGGATTTCTCGGTGTGGGTCCCAGGTCATCTTCACCCAATATTCGACAAATTTCTTCATGCAGTCAAGACTACTTTTTCCAACCAGCCAAATTCCATGATTTTCCTTTTCTCGACCCTATTGGACTGACTCAATGTATTTGAGTCTCTCTATCGCTTGATGTGCCTTTTCGTGCCACCTCTCCATCTCTTTGCACATTGCGAGTGCCATGAGAGTATCCTCCTAGAACTCGACTATGTTCTCGGTTAACAGGTGTCTTTCCTTATTCAGGTGTTTGAGCAGCAGGTTATCCCAAGCTGAGCCTCTTCCCAGTAGTTGAAATTCAATCATGTTACTTGTCAAGTTGGCTTATGCTAGCTTGCATCTTTAAAACTAGTCCTACCTAAGAGGAAAATACAGAAAAAAAAGTCCTACTTGAAGGGAGAGCCTTCACAAGAAAATGCAAAAGCCCGTCGATAAATTGGCTGGATCGCAAGATCTAGAGAACCATTCCACCTCAAACTTTGCAGAGTCTAATTGGGCCTCGGTGGTGGGTTTGGTTCCTTCTATTGAATCAAGGGATTTAAGACCCATCAACACACTTTTATTCTTTCCTTGAAGTTGATTAACCAACAAGTACTCCTTTGTCCACGTGAGAGTCAAACTTTCTCATTTCGCCATCTTCTCTTTTGATATAGCATTTTCTTCCAAAAACTATGAAGTTCTTTACATTTGCTGGTCTTCCTTTCCATAGTTTGTAAGGGTTTTTATCAGTGTTTTTTATGAGCATTACTCTATCTTGAATATGAACTATTGTATGCACTGCCCGTGTCCAAAAAATATTTGTCAATTTTGAATCCATTAGCATTGTTCGAGCCATTTATTGTACTATCCTGTTCTTTCTTTCAACAACTCCATTATGTTGAGGTGTCCTAGAAATGAATAATTTCCTTTTTATTCCATGATTGTTGCAGTAGTACATAAATTCCTTTGAGGTGAACTCTCCATTATTAGATCTCAATCATTTGATTTTTGAATCCATTTCATTTTCAACCATTTCCTGGTAGATATTGAAGTTTTCAAAAGCTTCTGACTTATTCTTGAGAAAGAAAACTGTAGTCATTATTATATAATCATCAACTACTAACATAAAGTATTTCTCACCTTTTAAGCCCTTGGTTTAAGTTGGTCCAACTAGATCTGTATGCACAATTTCCAGTGGTCTTGTCGTTGAATATTCCTTTGATTTGAACCTAGTCTTTGTTTGCTTTCCTTGTTGACAATGCTTGCAGAAAGTGTTGGTTGGTTTTGTGATCTGGGGAATTTCTCTAAGTGATTCTCTTTTGCTGACATTGAAAAGGTTATCAAAATGTATGTGACCCATTCTTCCGTGCCATAGCCAACTTTCATCTTCCTTTCCTAGACAACACTTTTCATTTCCAATTTCACTAAACACATATATGTTGCTTGAAGTTCTTGCAATTGTAGCGATCAATTTCCCTGAACCTTCTTTTCTTATCTCACTTTTGTGAATTGAAAGTAACTTTATGACCTTGGTCACACATTTGACCCAGACTTAGAATATTATGTTTCATATCTTCTACTAGTAGAACATTTTCTACCTTTTCATTCTTTCTCCCAATTTGGATTGTGCCTTTTCCAATGATTTTTGTTGAATCATCATTTCTGAAGGAGATTGATCCATATCTTTCCTTTCGTAATGTAAGAAACTTGTCTCTATCACCTGTCATGTGTTTTGAACATCCATTTTCATCATACCAACCACGTTTCTTCTGTTTAGCTTGTAGAGCGAGTGTGCATTCTTCATTGCTATATTGATCCTACATTCTTATCCATGTTCTTTTCTGAGGTTCCTGACTGTGATTGTAGTTATTGTTTTGTGGTTCTTTAGGAAGGACTTTTATTCTACAATATTTGGCCATATGTCCAAAATTGTTACATTTGTAACATTCCACTTTAGTGCTCAAAGATTCAAACCTATTGTAACTTCTTCTCTATGTTTCACTAGGACTTCTTGGATAGCCCCTTTGTGTATTACTCTCAAAGTAGTTATTGTTCCTATTGTTAGCTCTGAAATTCACAGCTTTATGTCCAAAATTATTACATGCATAACATAAACTAAAAGATATAATTTGATACTTGGGAGTTGATGATCTTATGAAAGGAGGTTCTCTTGTGAATCCTTCTTCTTCTTGAGACTTATATGTCAGTTGTTGATTCTTAAATCTGAATCTTCTCAGTGCAGGAGTGTCCCTGTAATCTACCTTGTATATATTCCTATCCCCTTTGATTTTTTCTGCATATATTTTTGGATATGTTTCTTTCTCTGTTGTTTTGGAGCTTGATCCCTTTTCTTTCTGATTGTATCAAAGTTTGATCTTATCAAAATGTGATTTTTGAATACTGATAATGTCATCCAAAACTTTTGATCTATTCTGCATATTTTTCTTTTGGATATCCTTTCTTAATGTGACAATCTCTGCTTCCAAGTTTCCAATGATCCTATTCTTTTCTTCTAGTTTCTCTTTGAGTGCTTCTTCAATTATTTTATCTTCTTCTATTTGAACCTTCAATTTTGTGATCATTTGTTATAGTTCTTGAGTGTCTTCCTTTTTGTCTAGTTCTTCTTGTAGTTTATTGTTATTCTTCCTTTCTGTTTGGATAACTTCTATGGCACACATTAATTCTTCTCGAAAGTCAACTTCTGCCTCTTCAATTTATTCTTCGAATTCTTCACATTCTTATTCGACTTCTTTATATTCTTCTTTAGAGTCTTCTCTGTCAAATTCTTTTACTTCCATGAATAGAAATCTTCATGTCTTATTGTCACTGACCTCATCTTCATATGATGATGAGATGTCTTCTTTGGTGCATAAGATTTTCTTGAAAACTTTATTTGTAGTTCTTTTTCCTTTATATTTGTGTTTTCCTTTTGAGTAACCTTCATCATTTCTCTTATTCTTATGAGGAAATTTGTTAGAAAAATGACCAATACCATCACAATTAAAACAAATTAAAGGAATCTTACCTCTATACCTATCATTGGTTCCCTTGTTCGGTCTTTTGGCGAAGTTGGCACTTCTTCATCATCTTTTGAGTCGTCATTGTTGCTTCTATATTCTTCTTTTTTATTTTGATTTGATATTTTGGATTCTTTGAAGGCTATTTTTCATTTAGTATTCTGTGAAGATTCCATGCAGTTCATCCATGCTTATTGAGTTTAGATCTAATCTTTCTTCTAGTGTTGATATCTTAGGGCTAAATCTCATAAGAAGAGATCTTAGTACCTTTTGAACAATTAAAGATTCTTCAATTTCTTCTCCCAATCCTATGATTTCATTCACTATTTCATCGACTCATAAGAAGCAGGTTGTCATATTCTCATATTCCTTCATTTTTAGTTGTTCAAACTGACCTCTGTAAGTTTAAAGCTATGATTTTTATATCTCCTTCATAAATATTTCGAAGCTTGTCCCAAATCTCTTTAGCGTATTTACAATGTTCAACTTTCATGAATATTGTATCACTCAGACCACTCAAAAGTGAATTTTTGGCTTTGGAATTATTCTCACCGAGTTTCACTGCTTTTTTATTTGTTGGTGGAACTATTGGTGATGTGTATCCATCTACAATTGATTGCAAAACTTGAAATCCCTATGCCTGTATATATGCCTTCATCCTTATGCTCCAAAAAACATACTTTTGTCCATCAAACTGTGGTATTCCATTTTTATACAAGTTGGTACTCTCCATGATCTTCCTTTCAGTGGTTAAACTAATTTCTTAAGGAACCTGCTCTGATACCAATTGTTGGATTATTGAGAGGGGGGGGGGTGAATCAGTAATAGCGTAATTATAATCCTTTTTCTCCAAATAATCCAAGTGTTATATCAATGTAGAATTATTATTCAATAATGAGCAATAATAAATGAACAATCACACACATACACAGTACACTAGTGTTTTACGTGGAAACCCAAATCGGGAGAAAACCACGAAATGATTTTTCTTATATGTCTTGAAGAATTACATTCATTGGAAGCACCAATTTCTTTTGTTTTCCAGCTGCAACTGGAAGGAGGCTCCAAGCCCCTATTTTCTCAGGCTACAACCTAAGGGAGGCTCCAACTCCCCAATTCTATGGCTACAACCAGAAGGAGGCTACAACCCCCTACGTTCCGCAACTACAACTGGAAGGTGGCTACAACCACCTGTCCTTGCCCCATCCAAACACCTTGAAGAAGAAGTAGAATGATGGAATTACTGTCACACTATCACTATGATATATACCACTGTAAACTTGTACCAATAAACCTGAAGCATGCATCAACCTGTACCTCAACCTGTAATCTAATTGTACCATAAACAAGTGCATCAATTATGCACCAACTTGTACCAAACAACCTGTAATCAAATTGTCCCATAAATAAGTGAAAAAAAACATGTACCAAGTATGTACCAGTCATGTGTCAAGTACTCATCAACTATGACTCATCAATATGTACCAACATCATCAACTATACACCTCATGTATGTGCCAACTCATCAACTACTTGTCTCAACCATGTACCCAAATTATACCTCAACCAAAAAACCTCATCAATTTAATCATACAAATATGATTTATAACTTTGTAATAGACCTGGTGTATATGCTCACATACCTGCAAACCTTCCTTAACTTTAACAACAAGAGACTAGCACTTTCATCAAACATTTCTTTAGTCTCACAATACTAGTTTTGGATTAGTCAGAAAACCTAACTTGAAATAATCATAACTTTGTACCTGTAATGAATAAAGATCTGAAAGTGATATATAATGTTCTTCAGTATGTTTTATGTAATTCCCCTAGGTTTCACTACTTGGAACCTCTCAGAAAAGGAGTTATAAAAAAAATGGCACACCTTACTGAATTTTGTCTTATTCTAGAGAGAAACCTTGTAGAGCCTGCCCCGCATGGAATATTTGTTAAATTGATATGAAACTGTTAAAAATAATACTACAAACTGTACTCTAACCAACACATTTAGTCTTACTGAATTTGGATCTGTTATGAATAAGTTATGATGTTTTTACCTGAAACACTTGTTTTTGACTAGTTTCGGGACTAGCCACAAACCCTATTTTACGAGTGTAAATCCAAAAATACAACGACCCACAAGATGAATTTTTTACCAAAGATACATGGATATGTTTCCTCAATGGCATAGAAATTTCACTTTATGAATAATTCTAGAAAAAAAATTATTGCAAAAATGGTGAGATGACCTAAAACAAAAACATACCATAGAAATCATCATCACAAGAATTTATCCTTCTTTGCATTTTGGCCTTCTTTTCTTCACTTCCCTCAGATATTAGACTTATATATCCTTTGTTTACCTCAGAAACCTATAGGTATTAAATATTCTCAAGTGTTTTTTAAATGAGAGAGCATTGCCTCTTATTTATACTCTCCAAGTAGTTTCCTTAAAAACATCTTCTAGGTCACTTTACCCACTTTCCTTATTTTAAGGCTAACCCACTTCTAATTTCTCCATTAAATTTATTATTTAAATAATTTATTTTGTATTCACTTTGAATTATAGTACACTCGTCACTTCAATTTATTATTTACCTTGTAAAATCTCTTAAACCACTTTGACTACTTCGACCTTTTGGGGCTTCTAGATGACATACAAGGGTCCTCCAACTTCGTCAGGCCATAACTCTCAAACCGTGAGGAGTTATGTGATGTTCCAAAAACCACCAGAAATGAAATGGCATGTACCATATATATATAGAATAGTATTACCTAAAACTATACCAAAACTCATGCCATTATCCATTAAACAAACTTGGTTCCATTACCCAAACCTAGGTTCTCCAACTTCTCATGGCCATAACTCTCTAACCGTGAGGAGTTATGTGATGTTCCACATACCACCGGAAATGGCATGACAAACACTATCCATATAGGATAGTTTCACTAAAAAATTAAATGACCTTCATCTCATTATTCCACAAATAATCATGGTTTATCTAACCATACTTCTAGGATAACTCAATCTACAAAGCGTCTTTCCGTGAGGGCTTTCAACATAAGGGGACCACTTTGGATTTCATCCATTTCTACTTATTATCAACCATGAAAAGACAATAACGAGTCATCTTTACATCAAAAAAACTTTGTTCCGTTACCCAAACCTTTGTGCTTCCATAATTTCTTCAAGGGTTGACATCAATGACAACCAACCTTAATCATCAATATGCTCTCAGATGCACTTTCTTTCCTCTATTCATTGAACTGGTACACATGTCAATCAAGGCTACCCCACAAATCTTGAATGTTCAATGTTCTCAATCAATTTGAAGGCAAACACCTTCTTCTGTAATAGTGGTAGGTTTTTCTAGATCATCTTTACTACATGTGAATTACTTTGATACTATAAATTAGGCATCACAAACAACTAATTTATCTTGAGAAAAATCAATTTGATTCATCTGTTGAATGACAGATTGAATATTTTCCTTATTTTTTCCAGAGTTTTCCTTATTCATTTCTATTTCAATATTTCCCAGTGCCTTTGAGATATCATTTCCTTAAAACTCAACCAATTTTGTTTCTACAAAAGATAGGGTATTCAGACTAGTTTCTTTTGCCTCTATGGAAATCTTATTTATATATTCTAGGTTTGTTTCCCAAAATTTCAAGGCCATTTCACCCTTCACTTGTTCATATTTTGAGAAAGAAGCGAGACCAAGAATATTGGATTTCTGCCTCCATATACTGAATTCCTGGAATTTGGATCTAGCTGCACTGGCATATTTTTTTTTCACATAAATACTTTTTCAGAGAATTATTTATTTCTTGATAGTATTTTTGAATAGTATCCACCTTTTGATATAGATCCTATTGGACATATTCCAACTTCTCATTGATTTCAAATGCTTGTTCTTTGAAAGAAGTGATGTCTATTGTTGTGTTCTCCACTAGGACTAATTTGGTGTGCAGTTGTTCTATCAAGCTATCTCCCTGAGTAATCATGGCTTTGTTGGTCTATGAATTTTGGTAAATCAACTCGAGTTTCTCTTGTAACTGCTTCATCTATTGTTGATATTTAACCTGATTTGCTCTATGTCTGGATTCAATCTTCTCATGACAATATGTTCTGTGTTTTTCATTTCATTATACAATTGTTCCGCCAAGAGAGATTTTTGTTTCAATTTCTTGGTTATATTATCCACTGACCATTGGTTGGAAGTGGCGAAGGCCCCTCTTGAATCTGCAACATACTTTGCAAACTCAATATCATTTTGGCTTTTTCCATCATACGGTATTTTCTTCCTTTTAGTAACTACTCCATCTTTTTTCTAAGATTATTTCTTTAAAATATATTTCCTTTTATTGTTGAAAAATAAACTTGAGGGAGGAATTTCTTTGGGAAATATAGGAGTATGTCAATGACCTCTAAACTAGGAGTTCAAAACTAGTCGCTAAAGGAGTAAAAGGGGGAATAGGAGAGATAATTGTTGAGGAGATTTTTGGACCTGTTGTTCTTAGGATGTCAACATAAGTAATTGGTGTTGAAGGGGAAAAACCTTGTCCCTACTTCATGAAGTATTCAAAGTGGGCTAATATATGTTGATCATGTAGACCTAGCATTGATTTTTTTATCTCTTTAAATAATCCATTTGAACTCGTCAATATTTGTTCATTTTTTTTCTCAGTGGAGAAAATTGGCTAAGATTCTATAGATTTAGCTTCCTGTGAAGATGGAATGAGCCTTGACTCTCCTTGTAAAATATTAGGCAAGTTGTTTTGTCTATGCTTTTGGAAGTTGAGGAAACCATCATGTTGGTTAGGAGGTAGAGTATGAAATCTATTTTGAACATCTTCATTGGATATAGCTCCCCTGAAAACCTAATCATAAGGATACTCTTCGTGGATGTATCTCTTCATGTTGAATTGAGCCAAATGATTCTATACCACCTTATTTGGATTATGTCTTTTGAATTCGATGTCAACTAATTTGACATATTTCAAGGTTGTAGCCTCAACTTTGGTATGACCAAAATCTAACAATGTAAACATACTAACTTGTATGAGAAAAGTTGGCCATACATTTTTCTGAGCCGCTTTCAATTCCTTAGTGATTCTTCTTGCTACTATTTGGTATGCCACTTCTCTGCACACCATCCTGTCAGGTAAAAATTGTGGAAGGGCATGAGGAGGAATAGAGCAATCAAACACTCTAATGTAAGATAAGTTCTCCTCAATATACGAGTCTACAAATTTTCCTAATTTTCCCATAACCATATCTGAAATATTGGTTGACGAGTGGCCATATATAGCTATATGAATAGGTACCACTACGTTGTGATAGATCTTGTAAAATAAATCTTTAACATTTTCTTCCCATAATTTGTAGTGGTACATGAAGCAAATGGCATCCATGATATATGCATACATGTAAAAAGGTGCATGTTGACCTTCTGATTTCAATGATTGGTACTCAACAATCTCCTTAGCTAGGTTTTCTGACAACATTTTATCCCAATTGAAAGTATAGCCTTTGACTACTTCATTCATTATAGCCACCCACTCAAATGAGAACTGTGTAGGGTTCTTTTTCACAAATAAATGGTAGATAATCATGGCTATATATAAGATATGAGCATATAAGGATGACGTGGGATACATACCATGAGCGTCAGTTTTGAATTTGTCTGGATTTCCCCACCAGGTCTTGATTATATCATGACCATTTTTGTCATATTGAGTGCATTCTTTTCTCTCAAAATCCAGGAGAAATGTTGCATTGTAAGAATATTTGGGTGTAGAAGAGAGTTTATACATTCTTGTAGGTTCTCCAGTTGAAAAGAGCTGACGAAGGTATTTTGATAATTGATAATGCTTTTGGTTTGAATGTCGACATGATCCATAGCCCAGCTTGTTATATCATTATAGGGTATAACCTTAGGTCGTCCAGCAATCTTGTGCAGTTTCAAATGTGCTACCAATCTAATCTTGGCTAAGAAGGACTCGTTGTCTTCCTCGGCAGAATCGTCAGGACAGGTAAGAATCTCATGTTCTAAGATATCGAAGAATTGCTTCTAAGACTTGATGGTATCCGTAATTCATGGAGTGTTGTCTGATAGAATGTCAATGTTTGGATTGGAATCATTAGTTGATGCATATTTCTTCTTCATAGCTTTGTGTGGTGCCATAATCCTTAGGGAAATGAAATTAACCTTCCTGTAACAAGAGAATTTTGTAAGCTCATTGCTGAATGAAAATTTTTGATTGCAAATGGTAAAATGACTTGACATTCGAAATGTTGATACATAAATTCTATGAATCTTCGTATTAATTTACTAATAGAAAAATTATAAAAAATCTAATGGAATTTATTACCTGGAAATTCACAATATTTTTTCAAATCTTTAACACTATCCAATCACAAATATCATTAATACTTTTTCAGTTCGGATTTTAGAGGTTTTGAATGTAATAGGGTAGAAATATCTCGAAGGCCAAATTCCCAGAGTAAAAGTTTTGAACCGTTATATATATTTTGTGCTTCAGAACTCTGGAGCTCTAGAATTCTAGGAGTTTATTTTCTTAAAAGTGTGGTTCGTACTTTGGTGCTTCGGCGTTTGGGAGTTTTGGATATAGTACGAGACAAATCTCCCAAGGATCGAAATTGCAGAGTGATTAATTAATACATAATCATGATTAATTAAATTTATTAAATGTTTTATTATCTCTTTGAAACACTTTACTTTTTTGAGATATTCAATACTTCGACACTTTGACATTTTGGTAGTTGTGAAACCAATATTTGTTTAAACTCCCAAAGGGTAATCTCTTGAAGTGACATGGTATATATGACATCATTCTTAGTAATGTGTCAAGAAAGGAGGGGTCACACTTGTCACTTGAAATCATGTGAATAATCTGATACAAATGTTAAAAATAAGTGCCACGTGTTAGCCCAATAAAATATTAAAAGACACATGTCCTACGACTCATCCGTAAGTTTTTTTAGATATTTTCATGAGGAAATGTCATCAGGACTTTGTAGATTCAGGGTTTTTATTGCTTAGATTTCTTGAAACTCTCGAAGCACGAAGCTCCAAAGTGACTGTTAAAGGATTTCTTTTAAAATTCAGGCAGTTTTTACATTTTGGAGATCACAAGAACCATTTGATAAACTTAGTGCAACTCATCGACGGACGATATTTTAAGGGCCTTTTTAATATATAACAACCAAATATTTATTTTATTCAAAGGCAATTTCCTAATTTTTTTTTTTTTGCTGAAATTTTATTTCTAAGAGGAAAAAACAAAAGAATAAAAGTTCAAAATTCTAAGTGTTCTAACAACCTTCATAGTGTCCTATTGATATCCCTTCATTTTCTTTTGCAATTATTATCGATTTTTCATGCTCTACCACACATCATCTTAATATTCCATATGTACCTAATTTGGATAAGCTTCATGCAATTAGCTTGTAGTCTACTACCTTCACTACAAATTGCTTCTTTTGCATTACTGTCATGTCATATGGGGCAATACCTATACTTAGAAATAGCACAATGTATTCAAGGTAGTCATCAACCATTTTAAGTGAAAATAAATGTGCATTTGGCAAACTATCTTCTATATTTCCTATATATTCTCTTGAGAGTATGCACGATAAGTGGTCAAGTCATGTATTCAACTTTCATGGTTTCACAATAACCTCAAAATCATATTCCTGGAAAAAAAAAACATATGCATATCCTCCCCCCAAACAATAGTTTATTGACCAAATATCTTAGTGCATAATGGTTTGTATAAATTTGAAAGTGTGAACACAACAAATAATGTCTAAACTTTTGCAGTGCATATATCATTGTTAGTCCTTTGCGTTCTATCGTAGTGCAATTATTTTATGTTGTTGACAGATTCCTTCTTGCAAAGGAAAATAGGTGGTCTATGTATCCTTCTCCTAGATAATATAATATTGTGTCGAGATATATGGATGATGCATCCACATGAAAATTAAACTCCTTTCCCCAATATGGAAATATCAAAATCGACGTTGTCACTAATTTATGCTTCAAAGTGTACAACCCTTTCCAACAATCCTCGTTGTTACAAAATATTTCCCCTGCAGACAGGTGAAATATCCCTTGGATTATAGACCCCTATACCAATAAATAAACAATACAAATCGACATTAGCATCCCTTTGAATTCAGTTTAATCACTCAGAAAGAGAGAGGGAGAAAGGGTGTGATGCACCTTGTTTCAAAGTTTGTCCTCACTGCTTCCATTCTGACCTTGATCTTTAAAATCTCTGATGAAAATTGATACCTGCAATGGGTAGAAAAGAGAAAAAAATGTATCCTACTCTATTGGATTAGGTAAAGAAAATTCATCTACAAATATTGAAGGAACAATAGACAAGCACAAAGAATACACAAGCTTGAAGGAAATAGGCCAAGTATATTCAAATGAGAACCCAAAGAGAATACTTATAAACTATGGATGATGATGCAGCCTCTCCAATATCTCCTCATCCATAACTTGCACAAATCTACCAAGATCAGAGGTTTGATACCTAAAATATTCCGTGAGATCAGAGGTTTGATCTGCTCTAATCCTTCCCCCTTTCACCTTGTAAAGACCTAAATATATAGGCTTGAGAGGAACAAATACCATGCAAAAATTATGGATAGGGTCGAGGATATGGCTCCTTGAGTCTTGGATCAGATCCTAAAGTAAATCTCAAGCTTGAGGGTCGAACACAATTAACCCAATCTGAAGTTGTATCCCATAGATTAAGGTGGGGGAGATCCCCTCTTTCTCTCAAAAAGGATGGTGCTCCCCCCAGTGAGAGACAAGGTGCGACCCTAGAAATGGTGCTCCCATATAGTGGTAGAGGGGGAACCATGTG
The DNA here is from genome assembly GCA_009831015.1 of Picea engelmannii. Classification (NCBI taxonomy): domain Eukaryota; kingdom Viridiplantae; phylum Streptophyta; class Pinopsida; order Pinales; family Pinaceae; genus Picea; species Picea engelmannii. Next base: position 30,300 of record ML845116.1, read on the forward strand.
TGCACCTCCAGTATGCACAAGGGGCCACCATCCTTCATAAATGCTCAAAAAAGGGTCAAATTTCCCAAGGAAAAAGTGTGTTTCAACCTAGAAACGATGGTTTTCCTCCTCCCATATGACTTAGTGGTCAAGAACAATTGTTTTAATGGTTTCAAGGGCTGGAGACACCTCACAAAGTGAATGAAACACTTCAGAAGGTGCATATGACACTTTTGACAGTGAATGTGACACTTACCGAGGTGCATACGTCACTTTGTGACACTTGCAACACTTAGGGTGTGAAACACAAATGTGACATTTTGATGTGTAACACTCGTTCCACTAGAAATTCACTTATTTTTTCAACAACTTCTCCATGGGTGTTGTAATCTATGCATAGCCCTTAATGAACTTCATGTAGTATCCTATATGACCCATAGTTTCTCTCAACTGTCTCAATGATGTAGGTGGTTGTAAATCCAAAATTACTGCAATCTTGGAAGGATCCCGTAATAAGCCTTTCTTACATACCACATGACCCAACAAAATTTCAAATGGTGCTAAAAAAATAAACTTCTTCAAATTCAGTGAAATCTGACGTTGTTTACACCTATCCAAAATTAAACTGGGTACTACTATATGGTCTTTTAGTAGATTAAACATAGTCTAATCATCCAAGTACACTTCCAGGAACTTAAGAATGAACTCCTTAAAGGTTGTGTCCACTACTCATAAAAACATTATGGGGCATTCTACATCCTTAAAGGCATCATTGTATATTGATAACTTCCCCATTGCATCACAAATTTAGTTTTATGCCTATCTTCCTGTCCAATATTTATCTGATGATAGCCTGAGAACCCATATATGAAAGAGTTAGCATCTTTCCCTCCTACATTCTCCAGTACTTCATCTGTGAATGGTGTCAGAAATGGATCATGTAGACATACATCATTTAGTTTCCTTAAGTTGACGTAGATCTCGATTCACCCTATTTTCTTATCACGCACTACCATTGGACTTATCCAATCTAAATCTTCAATCGGATCAATGATTCTTGCCTCTAGCATGTGATCTATCTCTTCTTTTACCTTTTCTTTGTACTTCGGGTTTAGCTTGTATGGTCTCTGTCCACAGGCCTAGCACATGGTTTCAAAGGAATTTTCATTTCTCCTAACTACCTAGTTGCCCCCTTCATCTCTGAGAATGTGGTTGGGAATAGGTCTTGATACTCGCATAGTAAATATGCAATTTTCTCCATAGTTTCATCATTCTAGTAATCACCTATCCGTGCTAACTTTGGTCTCTCTTTTGTACCAATATTTACCTTTCATGTCTTCAATGGTTATGCATATGCATCATATTACATTTATGGTCCTTCCACTATGCAATCCCCCTTTGTTTCAGGTACGTGTATCTTTCTGGGATCCTCTTCATCTTGATATTATTTAGCAACATTATAACACTCTAGTAGTTCATGAAATGTCATGGAAGCTCTATGTGCATTGCACATAGGAACTATATCCATTGTCCATTCTGATGAAAATATCTTGGTCCATATGAACTACAAAGTTGTATCTATTAATGGATATTCATGCTCAAAAGTAAATGTTACCGTGAACCTCTGAGTTAGCTAGTCCCAATCTTTTGTTTCCCTACACATTTCAAGTTCCAGATACCAATTTTTGGGAACTGTATCCAATGTATGTATAAACTTGTGTGTCCATTCTATCAACAGTATTTCAATCCAAATGGTTATGCATTATACAAGATGATTTGTTGGATTACTTTCCCCTATATACTTTTCTGCTCTATATTCCTCTCGGGTATTGAATATAATTTGCTTCAGTGTTCTACATTGTTTCCAGTCATTAATTCATTCTTTGTGCACAACCCACCATCTGGATGGAGTGGATTTTAAGATAATATATAATGCCAATAATTTGGGTTTTTTAGTTATTTGGAAATCAAATGTTTGTACAAAAGTTTATATTTCATTCATCCCATCATACTTGGGAGGGCCACGTAACTATGTTCTAATCCATCACAATGATCGAGTAATGTGGGCACACCACCTCGTTGATACCTCATGCATCCTCTGCTTCCAATGTTCCAAACCTTCCTCTGAGTCTGACACACATGATTGAATGCTCCTCCAACACAACTCACCATATTCAGTGTGGTTAACATATTCATCCATTCACGCAGTCATATTATACAAGTTGTCAATATCTTTCCTTTTTGTTGGATCTATGTATTTGTTTCCTTCTATCAGATCCAATGGTGTGGTAACCTTTAAGTCCCCTACTTCAAAGATCATATCGCTTCTCTTAATATTAATTATAACCTTATCGTCAAAGGCCCATTGTAACCCCATTAGTTATGGATATGGTTGAATTTCATCCACAATTTGGATAACTTCGAAATATGCTATACTGTGAACCCCACTTATATTCACAGGTACCCTTGTCAACCAGCCAATTGGTACTATCTTGTGTTGTTCTTCCAGTCTTAACTTGACAAGAGACCAAATCAACTTGGGTTTCCCCATCCTCTCCCATGTTTTCTTTGGTTAAATATTTACATCATAACCCAAGTCTAGGATGACATTCTCCACATCATATTGTCCATTCTATGCATTGATCTTGAACTCTCCATTAGTCCTTTTCTTTCGTAGTACTTGATTCACTACCTTCTGTGCAGTAGGAAATACCCTTTCTTGTGCACACCGATATATCATTCTACATAATGTATTCAACGCAGTTTCATATTTAATCAATTCTAGACAACTTTTCAGGAATTTTCTTAAAGTACTTACCTACTCAAATGGCCTTTTTGGTATAGTACAGTCATAAACTAGCATCATATCAACCACTAGTGGTGCAGATGATGTCGATGCTACCCAATATAGTCCTAACAGACCCTTTATTTCCTTCTTGTACATCTATTTTTCCTGTTGTGGGTCAAACATTGACGTAGGCCATGTTGACTTCTTTACCCATTGCTCAATCTACCTTCCCCCAGTTGTTGCATCAATCCTAGTTCTATATCCTCCACATGTGACAACTGCTATTTTAGATCATTCATATTGTATCTCTACTGATATTTTTTGGAAATTCTGATTCAGAATTTGATGTTGGTTTCCCCTTGCCTTCCATTTCTCGAGAAGTTTAGGATAGTCTTCTCTAGCATGATCCAATGCTCCATAGTACATGTAAGTTGTATAAGGATTTTGGCAGTCATGAGACAAGTGTCCAGGTTGATTACAATTGTAACATATTATTGGCCCTCTCCCTCTACCTCGACCTCTGCCAAATACTCCTTGGTTTCCTTGGTTAAAACCCCTATGATTGTTATATTGTGGACCTCCTCCTTATGTTGCATCATTATCTTCCTAGATTCTATACATATTTAATGTGCGCTCTCTCATCATATTGAATGCATGGAAATCCTTCTCTTCGTGCCCTACTGATTTGAAAAATGTATAGAACAAATTTCTTGGCATACCTTGGTACTTCTACAATAAGGGACAATCATGTAGGTGATGCCCCCATTTCTTACCTATTTCATAGAATCCTCCTCCTGACATTGGATTTTGTTCCCTACTTTCCAAACAATATGCAAATGTTGGGCATTTGTCCTTATGGTGGGATTTCATCCCGCACTTAGTAAACCAAACATTTGTCCACTTCTCCTTTCCTTTTGTAAGTTCTTCTAACTGAATAATCAAGGAAGCTAACTGCATATGTACTTGTGCCATTTCCCCCACCTATTACAGTAAATTTTGTGTCACCCCATTCAACTTGATTGGATGGCCTTTTCATTTCCCTACGCAGACTTGAAGTCCCCTTTTGTACCTTTTAGAGCCAAAAAATCACATTTTACCACATATACACACCCTATCAGTTATATAACAAGCATACATGTAGGTTTCTCCACTACAGCCCACATACATCGAGTTTGGTGATAAAAATTAAAAATTATGTCAAGTTTCCATGCCATGTCACGAGATCCGTGATCCTTGACCTTTCATATATTGGAAACACTCTGACTCGGCCCTTCAGTTCCATCTTAAGGCTATAAATTGATCCATATCCAAGCCTTGAGGGAGATTCAACAATTCAACTTTGAGAGAAAAGACACTCTGGAGAAATTTCACTTCATATTGAGTCTGCATCCCTTTGTCCTTGAAAATCTGAACTCCTTGTTCAACCCCCAAGCTCTTCCTTATTTGTGATAGAGAACCTTATTGACTCCTTTATATGAGCTTGTCTTTGGTGGAGGATTGAAGTGGTGGAGGCCCAACTGGAGGGACTTAGTTTCTCAGTTCCTATATGTGTCATTATAGACGTGTTTCACCTATATGCTTCTGCTGATTATTTTTAATAGAAATACTCTTTTCTCATCTAATTGAAATTTGATATCTTGCAAATATTTGAATTATTATTCCATGGGCATATTTGTCATGTATGTTAATGAATTATGCTAATATATATTTTGGAATTATATATTATCACCATATTCTTACGTATCTTGGTTGTTGAGGACACATTGTAGGTATAAAGCTTTGAGTTGCATGCTCAATGGTGGTCTTCATCAAACGTTCAGATGAGGTAGGCTCTTGGTTTGGTCTTGTTAGCATTTTATTTATATAGCATACTTGGGATTAGAGTTTATTTATGCATTTCATTCCATCTATTGTGGTTTACCTCATGCCATAGAGATATTTTCCTCGTAATATAATTGGCAACCATACTGGGGATTATAATATATTTTGGCCATCATAGATATTCCTTTGACTTCACACATTAGGGGGAATTTGTTAAAGAAAAATTTCCCTCACCCCATGCAACATGATTGGATGGCCTTTCCATTTTTCTATGCAGACTTGAAATCCCCTTTTATACCTTCCAGAGCCATAAAATCACATTTTTCCACATATATGCACCCTATCAGTTAGACAACAAGTGTAAACACTGGTTTCTCCACTACAACCCGTGTACATCGGGTTTGGTGCTAAAAATTAAAATGTATGTCAGGTTTCCATGCCCTGTCACAAGATACATGATCCTTTACCTTCCATATGCTAGAAACACTCTGACTCAGCCCTTCGATTCCATTTGAAGGCTATAAATTGTGACATATCCAAGCCTTGGGGGATATTCAACAATTCAAATTTGATATCAAAGACACTCTTGATAGATTTCACTTGATATTGAGTTTGCATCCCTTTGTCCTTGAAAGTATGAACTCCTTGCTCAACCCCCAAGCTCTTCCTTATTTGTAATAGAGAACATTATGGATTTATTTATATGAGATTTCCTTTGGTGGGGGATTGAAGTGGTGGAGGCCCATCTGGAGGGACTTAGTTTCTCGGTTCCGATATGTGTCATTACAAAAGTTTGTCACCTATATACTTCTGTTGATTATCTTAATAAAAATGTTTTTTCTCATCCAATTGATATCTTGCAAATATTTGAATTATTATTCCATGGGTGTATTTTTCATGTATGTTAATGGATAATGATAATATATATGCTAACATTATATATTACTATGATATGCTTGTGTATCTTGGTTGTTGAGGACAAGTT